>JAMKCH010017340.1:0-91598 GCA_023653785.1 Ophioderma brevispina
TTTTGTAAACAGTTGTTATTTGTATTTCCCGGGCCTTAATGAACTACGACCTCTCCTATTTTATACCCAAATTGAACTTCACCTTCCAAAGTGTTAGCCATGCTTCAAAAAGGCTAATTACTATAATGTCTATAATGATTCAGTCGCATTTTCCATTTTCTAATCAGTTCCTGATGAAGTGTTCACCAACCATCGCTGCCCTTATTACCTTAACCCTCATTTACTTAACCATTTCGGCGTCGGGATTAGCATTTATATATTTCTACTACCAAGATAAAATTACAAGTCTAGAGGATTATAGGTGTGCTGGTTCGAAACAAGGTAACGACATCAATAGTGAGGAAGCTGGGGAGATGGCTGAGACTCAGACTGAGGTTATGACCACGGAGAATGAAACGTTATCACCATTATTACTTTATTGCTGCGCTAACAGTGACACACCACTGAGACAGGTAATTGTTTTCTTCTATTATTTTATTTCTGTGATCTGTTTTGACAGAACAGTAGTCAGTACCTATAATTTTGGATTACGTAGATACCACTCTTCAAAAAGTAAGCAGTGATCAAATCAATTTTCAGCTTTCGCAAGACTATTGCAGATGTTCAATGACTCGCAGATATTAGTTACTCAAGAAATGCTTTAAAAATTGTCTTCTGGTAGTCTTCTGGCTATAAATATACCCAAAAACCATTTCTTCGCCGAGTTTATTTAATCAACCGTAAAATCCCAGCCGCTGTAACTATCTGTTGCCGTTGTTAAAGGCACTCTAATCATATCAGTATTAAATACTCCTTATCTCAAAATAATTGTAGCATTGACTTTTCTGCTCAAATACATTTAGTCTGCAACTGCATCAACATTTATCTTAGTTTTTACTCTTCGGCAGCAAATCATGATACTATGTTCTCCTTTAATTGTCGTCTTCTTTTTTTTTTTTTTATTAAGCTGGTTAACAAATGGACCCACAGGTATATGAACAGATACTTTAGCACTCAGGAATCAGGAACTGGTGAGGCCTGTATTTATTCACACTCTTTGTAAATATTGTGAAGTTATAGTCTTTAACGAAACGGGAAGATCACATTTTCAAGGAGGAAAGAAAGATATCGACTTGGATATCAATAAAAAGAACATGTACATAGGGCCTACTTGTGAATTGTTAAGATTTTCCTCTTTAAAAAAATATTCTCCAACATACACACATACCTATACTAAGATTAAAGATATATTAAGATTAAAGATGATCTTGACCTTAATGCAATCACTATATCATAGATTTGTTGTTCTTTTTATAAGACACATCTAATATACTTTCATGTGTTGAAAAACTGAAAGAAATTTACTGAAAAATACGCTAGATATGGCAGGGTTTGTATGCACTCCCCTTTTTTCTCCATTCCAATGGGATTTACATACATTAAACTTGTGTTTGTGAGAATGTACAATATCATGATGTCTTTGTCAACTTAAATGGATATTTCAATTACGGATTAATCAACGAATCTACATATACCAATGTGCCAAGTGATATGACAAATCCAAACAGCAATTCACCTGTTGCAGAACAAGAAAACAATATCTTCCCATTGTTTAGAATATTGCTAAGAGTTTAGTCCCTTATTACAGTAGTAGTGCTGAAAACCCTTTTCATTTACACATCAGGATATTTTTGGGTGAGATTTTGTGCGAACATTTAATTACTTTTGAGGATCAATAAAAGAGATTATGGCTATTCATAGATCAATTAAACAAGATAGCAAGGGTCACCATTACTTTCATAATGCTATACCCCGTTACTCCGTATATCGTACATTAACGCAATATCTTGCTTAACTCTATAAATCCCATTGGAATGGAGGAAAAAGAGGTGTGCTTACAAAATTCGTCACATCTGGGTTATTTTTCAGTCGATTTCTTTTATTTTTTTCAAAACTTGGAAGTATATTGGATTTGCTTTATTAAAACAACAACAAGATTTAGTCACTTTATCAAGTTCAAGGTCATCTGCAATCCTTGCACAATTTTTTTTTATTCACGTACACTGTTAGAAAATTTTCCGTAAATTTACGGAAATTTCTGGCAGCAGAATTTCCAGATTTTTTTTGGGTAAATTTACAGAATTTGACAGTAATTTTACAGAAATTTGTCTCATATTATGGGGAAAAAATGTGTATTTTAACAGAATTTTCCGTAATTTAAAATTACGGAAAGAAAAAAAAAAGTCCGGAAATATTGCTGCCAGAAATTTTTGAAATAGGCCTATTTCCGTAAATTAACATTTTTTATGTTTTTTGTTTTTTATTTTTATTGTTTTCAAAAACAGATTTTCCGTAAATTTACGGAAAATCTGTCTTCTTAATTTACGGAAATTTCTAACAGTGTAGTATAGCGTAAGTACTCTAGCTCCCCAGTTTTGTGCAATTGGACCTAGGGTGGACATACACAACCATTAATCATCATTGAGGCACCTAAGTCTCCTTGGTGTATAAGACCTGGATGAAAGAAATCAATCAAGCCTATACGGAATAAAGCACAAATCCCATTATAATTGAGAATGCTAGGGAGTATCATGCATTACCAACATATTGATTTTATTGCCTAGGTCCATTTGCACACTACATGGGAGAGGTTCATACCTTCAGCCGTAGTATACCTAACCATCCGCCTCGAAATCTTATTTTGCAGGGCTTAACGATAACACTCTTACAGAAACCCCAATCACTGCACTAGTACATGGTACGAGAAGAGACTCTTTACAATACGGTATGTCTATCTTTTTGATCATTGTTAAAGGTACGTTTCGTAATTTGAGTACTAAGGTTTAATATGCACCTTTTAAAGCGGCACTGGCACATTTTCACAAAATATTAAATTTCTTGAATTTGCTCGCAAATGATAGTCTAGATCATTGGAATAATACAGATATATTTTATACATAAAAATAACATACCCAAAAGACACCCAGGTAATTATTAAGCTATAACTTTAAGTTTGCCGTAACTTCAATCAACAAATGTGTCTATTACATGAATATCATAGACTCGTACTCATTGATAATTAAAACAATAAAGGTCACAGATCGATCAAACAGGGTGCATGCCGTGGAAATCAACTGTGACATGTGTTTTGTGTTAAACGCCGTTTCCGTCGTCTGCTTAATAAATGTCGCCGGAGTCATTTTATTATAAAATCGTTCTGTTTACCCATAAGGATGCTGATTTGGTCTTTTCAGCCCAGATAACATGGAGATATTGGGCCAATATAGGCCCAATATATACTCAATATCGGACCAGTATTGGCTACAGTTATCGGCCCAATATTATTTGCTCATCGGCCCAAAATTGGACCAATATTGGGCCCGGGCCAATGTTGGCACAGTATTGGGCCAATTCTTGGTAATAGATATTGAACCAATATTGGGAATATATCATTATTTTTTATTGGCAAAATAAATATATTTCAACCTGCTATATTTAAATAAATTATTGAAATAATTTGAGCTAGTGAAATAGTTTATTTTTTATTGAAATTGGTGTTATATAGTATAATATTTTTGAAATATTGTGTTCTGATCAAAACAATCGTCCTTGAGAGATTTTAGCGTATTTCTGTATGTTTTTATTGTTTTCTCACCCTGCTATTGTTAGGCAAACAATGTTAAAGCTTATATGTTAAAGCTTTACAACCTATGCACAAATATCATTTTGACAAATTGGAGGGGGCCTATTTTTTAAAATGTTGCCAGGTTGTCTCTTTAAAAAAGGTTTATCTAAAATGCAGTTGATACTGATATCAACCTTGCCTCAAAACAAAAAGGGTTCTGTGGATTAGCATATTACATTACACACTTCGCACGTAATCGGTATCTTCTGCTTTTAGTCCAGGCTAAAAATGGAGCTTAGACTTCACCGGAAGGAAAGTTTTACTCTCATGGGTACTTTTTATATTTTATCTTGAACAATCACACACTGAAAGCTGTTTTCGTGCCATCTGGTAGGCACATATAAGTCGCATGATATTCAAGTGCCCCCATGGGTGCCACCAAAATACAGCATTTTGCCATCCGCACCACACCTTCCACAACAAATTACCTACGTTCAGGATTGATAAATTAATTACTTCCGAATTGAGGTGTTTTCAAACAAAAATATTTACGCAATGTTCAAGTATTTTCTTATAAGGGGTCAAGCTTATTTACCTGTAGTCATTACTACATGCAAGTACATTATACTGCAAACCTGAATAAGCTTAATTCTTAGGGCAATACACGGTCAGAATATCTTAGTTGTCTCAAGGTACCATACTTTTAGTAGTTTCTTAATTTTAACCCCCCCCCCCCGGATATAACCCCTATTTCGGGGATGCGTTCAGGATTCGGTCTTTTTACCTAACATTCTTATTCCTCATCACATATGATCTAGAAAAAACCACATGAGATAAACTTTCCATGCAGGTGATACCTAGCTAATTTTTAGCCTGCGGACTGATAAAGCACATGATAATTACAGAGTACGTGTGAATAATAATGAAAGTATGCCTACTATTATATTTCACCTTTGCGAGCGTCTTGCGATTACTTCCGTTGTTTCTTTGTTTCATTTTCTTGTCTCAATTTGCAATCGGAGAAATCGCATATATCATAATCAAACGGAAAAAGAAACAAAAGGACGGGCAGGAGAGCGAGGAAGTCTTGTGTTTTAAACCTCTATTAAAACTAATATCCATTAATCTTTGTTTTACTAAGATCCTCTACACAGTACCCGGACCATTACGTCTGAGGGACACAATTAGTAGAGCTATCTTCATGGTGTAGATTTGAACAGGGGTCGTCTAACGTTCCCCGCAGAAGGATATTACCAGGTGTATTCTAAGGTAATGACCAGGGGAGGGCGGCCAAGAAATTCAATTTCAGGACCGTCTGCCCATTGGTTTAACACGTCGTATAAAGCGAAGTTTTGACGAAAAATCTGATATGTTGGTCAGGGAATTTCTTATCCAAAAAACCGTTGGAGTGGAAGAAAATCAACTCCACTGATAGGGTTATTTCTGAATTTTTTTTTATGATAAACGAACGAGGACTGAGGTTCGTATGTAGGGTCATGGGAACACCCCCCCCCCACAAATTCCACAAAAGGGGCAAAAGGTACACTTTTCGCCTGAATTATTTCATAATAAGGCCATAAAAATTTAGAGAATGTTGACACAAAAGTCCCTTTTTGGTGATAAAATGTCCCAAAAAGGACCATTTTAGGGGTTAGGTCCAATTTTACGAAAAAAAAATCCAATTTTTCGAAGGAAGTCCACTTGTTTGAAGTCCCGCACCCCCCCCCCCAAAAAAAAAATAAAATCATGGCGTACGGCCCTGGAGTGGCCGGACGTGAAACAAAAGGAAGCGAGCCAAATTCTTCAATGTTAGGAATTTTTGTAATATCGAGCAACGCGACGAACTTTATAGGTCGCTGAATCCCGTTCATTTTTTATTTCTCTGAAAAATAGGCAAAATTGCCGACGAATCCCAAAGTTGTAATGCTGAGTTTGTTTGACCATGTTAGTCCTGTGATCTGCGTATAGTAGTAGTAGTAGTAAAACTTTTTTATTCGGGTAATCAAGTCAGTGACACAAACTGGTCTCCCATGGACCCTGAATATACATATATACTTACAAGTGAAGATAAAAAAAACATTTACACATGGATGTAAAATTTATGTGATAATTGTGGAAAAAGATTATTAGAGCAAGCATAAAAGACGACTTTCAACAAGTTGCCTTAAAATACATAAACATCAAGGAAAAAGATGCACGAAATTATCATGGAACTGCAAGAAAATTAAAACCAAGAAAGCATAAAAACAAGATTCAAAACACAAATTAGATTAAAGTGTTAACATTCATCTCTGAAAAAATTTCCTGCGGACATGGGTTGACAAGACTTCCACATTGAAGCACCTCCGTATGGGAATGGTCCGTTTGCCTAGGTATATACTCCAAGTGGGTATGACGAGGGTATTACATGATTGGCTACGAGTATTTTGGGTGTGAATATAAGAAGTAAAAGGTAAATGGTTATGAAAATAAGAAGTGAGCATCATTTGACGACATTAAAAGACAAGGAGAAGAATATGTTTGATCCATCGTCACTTAATTATCCCAGCCAAGGGCGCTCTCATATCACAAATAGGTGTAGGAATGTCAGCAGACAGTAGCAAACAACGGAGTTGGTTTTGAAGATTGAAGAGAAATTGCTAAAGTTTAAAAATGCAAAATTGCATTTGAACCAAACTGGACTGCAGTAAGATTCTTTTCAAAGTGTGGAAAAATCAGGGCATTGGCAAGCAGATTAAGAGTAAGCTGAGGGGAGAGATTTAAAACTTAACCCTGCGAATAACACCCATGCGTTTAGAAATAATAGAGGAGATATAATCAATATGATTATACCAAGATAAGTTTGGATCAAAACTGACACCCAAGTACTTAAACTCGTCAGAACTTCTATCAATAGTGTCATTACCAATAAGTAAGAGAAAAGTTTTGAAAAGTGCTCAAACCCATGTTTGTCCAAAAATCATTTACTTGTTTTATTATATTTAAGGTGAGCTTGTTGGCTTCAAACAATTGGGTAAATTCAGCAAGTATTAATTCATATCAATTTGAGAGAATTTGAGTCGGATGAGATAAACAAAAAGAGTGATCATCAGCGTACATGACAGATTTGCAATTAATACAATCAGGAAGAGAGGTGACATAAATAATAAATAACAATGGACTCAAGATTGATCCTTGTGGTATGCCAATATTGATATTTCTAAAATCAGAATGAGTGAATTAATATTTACAGCTTGAGTTCTACCACATAGATAAGATTTGAACCAATCAAGAGGCCTTACTTATCACCTTTTCAAAATAACAAGAATTTCAAAAGAAAGAAAATGAATGATTTATAATAAAGCGATTTATATCCATGCATTGATTCTATAGTACCGTAACGTTTTCATGATTATGATTAACATTCTCCTTTTGTTTTAAATATAAGGTAAGCTTTGCAATAAATGATGTTCAACTGGGACACGATTCGTCCAGTACCATGCATCATGTCACTACTGTCGGTAAGTTTGTTTAGTGCACTTGTATATTCTCATATTTTGCCTTTTAATGAAGTTTGTTTTGGAATCCTGGGATATGCGTATTCAATGGACAACGTATTCAATAGAAAATAAACCACGAACTCACTTGTAACATGCATGGTAAAAGTGGCTGAGCTCATTTTTAAATAGAAATAACATGTTTCCCATAGAATACGTACGCCTACGTCTCTGTTATTTTGCGCATTTAAATTAGCGTTAAGCATGACCGAAAAATAAGTGGACAATATAATTTTTTATGATAGGTCTATATAGTTATTTTTTCTTTTCCCTCCGTTTTCCCTGTGACATTATTCAGCCTGACGAATAGTGCTTGTAGGTGGGTGGGCGGAATGTGCTTCCTGTTTTTTTTCTCTGACTATTCATAACAGCAAAGTCTGAATACATGCCAAAAAGCAGTCCGAATTTGAAGCGGAGATTTTATACACTATAGGCAAACAGTTTAACTACTAGATTTAATAAGTTCATATTTGAAATTGCAACCATCTTCTGCTATTCAGAAAATTATACTAATTAATTCAGGAGAATTAAATAAAATTTGGACTTTCTACTCTTCCGAAATTGAAGCCACTCTCCGCCACTTTTTTCAAGAAACCTTCACCAAATTAAGTTGCTGTCCTTTACGGTTTAATACTGCTTAGGCTGTTTGCAGTGACTTTAAAGGATTTACGTAGCCTTAATTTGTACTGGGGTCTTAAAGTTATTCAAACTCCCATGGAAAAAAACTGTCACCATTGCAAAGGCTAGATAGCCCAAGCAATTCAATGAAAATCCTGTAGTGTTATTAACAAAATAAAGAGAGACATTTACACTGCTAATGCATTGTGAATATTGTCAATGTATTGATGCGCCCTGGTCAGGCCTCGGATGGAATCCACCGCCCCTATATACTAGATTCCACTGCAGTACGGAGTAGCAATCATTTATGTGAAGGTATTGAAAGAGAAACAGAGGCCCAAGGCCAATTCTGTTGTTCAGTTGGGTACAAATCACCTGGCAAATTCTACCCCTGTAGTGTTTACCTAGATTCCATCTGGTTGGATAGCTTCATTTTGTTAGGTATTTGAAAGAGCAACAGAGGCCCAAGGCCAATTAGGTTGTACATGGACAACATCGCCAGACAATGCAAGACTCACTGTAGTTTACACTAGATTTCCACTGACTGTCTGGACTAGCACATCTCATTATGTGAAGGTATTGAAAGAGCAAAACAGAGGCCCAAGCCAATTCTGTTTGTTCGTTGGGTACAATCACCTGGACAAATTCTACCCCTGTAGTGTCACACTAGATTCCACTGCGTTGGATAGCTTCTCATTATGTGAAGGTATTGAAAGGGCAACAGGGCCCGGCCAATTCTGTTGTTCAGTTGGGTACAAATCACCTGGTCAAAGCAGACTCCCCTGTAGTGTTATACTAGATGTCCAGGATGTCTGGACTAGCTCTCATTTATGTGAAGGTACGGAAAGAGCCACCAGGAGGCCAAGGGCCAATTCGGTTGTTCAGTTGGGTACATAATCACCTGCAAATTCTACCATGTAGTGTTCTTATACTAGATTCCAATGCTTTCTGGACTCGCTCTCATTATGTGAAGGTATTGAAAAGAGCAGCAGAGGGGCTACCACAAAGCACAAGGACCAGTTCGGTTTTACAGTTGGGTCAAATAATGATGTAAAACCACTATGAGTACAATATGCTAATCCACACAAGTACACAGGTTCAGTGGTTGGTACTTGTACATACATTAACACTGACCTTGTGTGATCTGGGTATCATACATCATACCCAAAAACCAGGGGTATATTTTCTACATACATTGGTGAATGAAAGCTACTGAACTGTGCCAAGAGAATTGAGATTTTATTAGCTCATAGTGTTTGAAATAGTGGTCGAGGTGCAATGACCTTTGACACTTGGAATCTTAATAAAAAAAAACCGACTGGATGGATCACGCATTGATCGGCTTTCATCTTGTTTATGATCTTTTTATTATTTTTTTTTTTCAGCAAATCCCGGTAAAAGAGCAGCATCACAAGATGATTTGATGAAAAGTGGTGTACACATATGTGCCGATGACCCTGACGCATCTCATACCAGCTTCCATTCGGGGATTTTCCTGCTGTTCAGCGGAGATGAAATTTCCGTTCGAGTTTCAATACCGAGAAATTCACGAGTTACATTTGTTCCGGCATCGAGTTATTTTGGTCTCTACTTGTTAACCAAAGCTTAAAACGTTTGTAAACCTACATAACAGAGATCGAGATCTCTAGTAAAATACCACCCGTTACAAAACGGCATCAACCATGTGCATTCGATTTCTAAACTTAAACTTAGTTATACAGCAGTTCCATCAATAAGTAAGGTCACTGCCCATATTTTCAACTTATCAATAATAGACCTATATCCATTCTGCCAACTTTGGATAAACCTTTTGAAAGAGTTGTATATATAATGTATATTTATTTAACTTTATCACAAAAAATAACATACTTCTCACCAATTTGGCTTTAGGCCTTAGAGATCTACCTACATGGCGACTGTACTATTGCACAAAATTTAGATACCATTTTGCCTTTTGCCTTTGATACCATTAACCACGAAATTCTTTTATTTAAACTTTATGATTACGCGTATCAGAAGCCTTGCCTTGGATGAGAAGCTACCTGACCGACATATATCAACGAGTGATCTACAACAACACCATCTCTGACCCTGCCAATATCACATGCGGTGTTCCGCAGGCTTTTATACTGGGTCCTCTCGTATTTCTACTTTACATAAAGGATTCACCCCTTTGTTTTAAAATCTCCAGTTTATTTTATTTGCAGATGACACAAATATTTTAATTTCCCACTCAGAGCCGCATAAACTTAAGGAAATAATTAACACTGTACTCAATCAAATATCTAACTGGTAAACTAAACAAACTTTCTCTAAATATAAAACTGACTATAATTATATGAATTTTAACAATAAACATAGTATTAAGCCTGAAATTGACATTAATATACAAATTGATGATACCCTAATCATCCAGGAATGCTAATTGACTCTAATATTTCCTGGAATTCTAAAACACAGCATGTATCTAAAATAATTTGCAAATACATTGGTGTAATTTGTAAGGCGCATCCTTATCTTCCCCAGCATTCTCTTACAATTCTCTCATTCTTCCATATAGCTGTCATATGGTGCGATGATCTGGGCTGATCCTAACAACTCCAGTCTTCAGTCTGTCTTTCTTCAAAAAACGCACCATCCGTACTGACCCCTTAATTTGATCGCCTTTTCTACTCTTAAAGTGCGTAACATCTATGAACTTCAACTTACCACTTTTATGTACCAGTATCACTACCGTCTTCCACTGGATCTTATTTCTGAAGACTTCTTCAACGTTGATACTCCTTCCCACAGCTATGGTACCAGACACGCTAATGACCCTTTTATTACACCCAGTAATACCTCCAAATCTCAATGCCCTCATCTATGGATGCAACTGCCTTCTGAACTCCAGAATTCCCCCTCACTATCATCCTTAAAAAGCAACTTTAAAAAGTCGCTTGTCAAGCTCTATGATGACATGCCTTCTTAACTTGGATGTTTTTTCCTCCTTTTCTCTTCTTCCCTCTGTATCTCCTCTTAATCTTTTCATTTCTCTCATTAAGTTTCTCAAGTCAGACATCATGTTTGTCTTAAGTTTGTCCTGTCCTGTATATTTTGTCTCGTCTTCTCCTCCTGTTTCTTTTTTTTTTTCTGCATATAAGCAGATCTCTTGTAACTCTTTCATTTTTTTGTAGAGGGCACTGCAACCTCACGCCACGCGTTTAGCTGTATCCTCGCCCCTTCAACATCTAACGCATCCCAAAGTACAGATTTGTTTATACTCTCTCGTAATATTGTCACCTATATTTGTTCTTTTGCAAAATAGGTCTTTTGCATACAATCAAATACATCATCTTTGTAACTTTGTACATAACTTATGGGTATCCATATATTAAGGTATATCATTCATTGTATTGTAAAGAGAAAAATAAATATGAAATCTGAAACTTGAAGATTAATTGTGCAACGGTATTATATAATTTATTTTCCTGATATTTGTGGATATATTGTTCTCAGTATTACTCCATGGGATCAAAGAGAGAAAAATGCTTGCATAAGGACACTGGTTACGCATATCGGCGAAGTAACTGATTTCTGCACAGTTATTATTGTCTAATACCTTTCAATACTCTGGGGTATGTCAAGTGCAATTAAATGTCATCACAATTTCTTTTCCTAAATATCAGTGACCAGTAGATGTACATCATGCTGCATGACTCGAGTAAATAACAGCACTGTTGATCCGCTCGGTATGCAGAGGATAAATTACTTTTTATCTGGAAGTACAGAGCCATTGTTATTACCCATACAGCTGAAAAAGATTTCAGGTGCTCATCACCCGATTAAGATTGAGCTATTTTTTCATGACGCAAAGCACAAGATACTTGTTCTCTTTCACGAATAAATAAACCTTAGGCTTCTACTGTGCGTTCAGTTAAGGGGTATGGGGTCTGAATAGTGAATATGATAAAAAATTGTTCTAATTAAGAAAATGAGATAATGCAATCGCTAAATTGTGTAGATTGTAATCTACAAAATGCTTTTTATCCGATCGCAATCGGACATTTGGTTCACGAGATATTGCTGATCAAGTGAAGCAGTGTACGCGAAATTGGCCAAAAATGCATCATCTCCTATATTTTATTATGTGAAAAATTTAAAGGGGTTATATTTAAGAAATTTTAAAAGATATTATTTATGAACTATTTAACACATTTATTTTAGCTAAGTTGAGGTAAATAAATACTCATATTATCCTTTCTATAATTTAATGTAATTAAATGTCACTGGGTAAGTGATTTTTATGTATTTTATTGCTTCCTCACCCTGCGATATTTAAGAAAATTATTTAAAAATTAATTACAGGACAATGGATGCACATATTTGAATGATTCTTTCATTAATAATTATGATAATTCAGTATAAAATGGAATTTAAAAAAATAAATCAATATTTCATGTCAAAAGCGCCCTCAATTTGTCTAAAGTTTCGAGGTCTATAACTCGTTTCGTTAAAATACGCAAACAACCAAAACGAAAATGAACGTAACTAGAGAACGCTTCATGCTATGAACATGAAATTTGGCACACATATTAAGCAAATGTAGGGCTAGTGAACCATGAAGGCCGATTTTCAAAATTGTGTTCCAAATTCAAATTACGCCATGAAATTATGCGATTGGTTGATTGCCGGTTGCCATGGCAACGGTATTAAAAACTCGGCTTCATGGTTCACTGCGTATTTACCCCCTGCACACGTCACCCAAGTTTCGTCCCAGTAGCATGTTTAGTTATTTAGTTACATTCGTTCTAGTGTTTAGCAATCAGAGGCCTTATGTGGTTACCATGGCAACCAGAGCAAAATTGAAATGGGATTTTTAAAATTGTGATATGGGGTACATATGATGTATAACATACAATATGATGTATAACATGTACATACCACTATTTAGGAAAATTAAGAAAAATCATTTCAAAGTTCACTGCTTCAGACCCCATACTCCCCCCCTTAAAGGGATTAGCAGCGATAATGCAAGAGAATCGAAAAAAATGTGGAAATGCATTTTTAAACTTATAAATCAGGGATAAGTGTGTAAAATTCCATATAACTGCTTTAATGTAGAAACAAACCACCAAATATTGAAAAAAATGAAGCATTTGAGGAAATTTGTCATACAGTCTCCCGCAAATAGACATACAGTGACAGCGTCTCAAAATCTACAAACTAACGTAAACAAATCGGGTTTGCGGTTACAACAGTACAGAATAAACAAAGATCAATATTATTGGTGTTTGGGGTCAAACCGTACAGGTCATGGTGCACAAAATCACGCTGAAAATCTGTGATATTCACATGGAATGGCTTTTTTGATCTCAGGTCTGAATTTTGATACGCACGTATAGCAATTGCAGAATCAGATAAAAAGTACTGCCTTGTCTTTAATACACGGATTTCAAGCCAACCACTTGCAGGTTATGTTCGCATATGCATGTCAGTAACAAAAATATAGAAATGTGAATTTTGATGATTTTTTTGATGTTTCGGATTAGCAAATCGCTGCTAATCCCTTTAACTTTGACCGTATATTTCATCATTTTTCCGAAAAAGAAAGAAAGATGAACAAAAAATCATGAAAGAAAGTTTTTGGCAGACTGTGACCTAACATCTTTGTGCAGAAACAAAACTTAACTTACAGTAACTTGCCGCGTAACCGGCGCGTAACCCCATTTCTATTCAGTTTACCGTATTGTTAGCATAGGTGATAGGTCGCTAGACCCCCTTTTGTATTTTTTTCTAAAAACATGGTGGTAAATTGAATAGAAATGAGGTCCAGCAAAAAGTTATGGATCTTGGTTCTTCACAAAGATGTCACAGCTTACCAAGCAACATATCCACCATGAGTTTTGTTCACATTAGTTTCTTTTTTCAATAAATAATGAAATATACATTCAAAATTATTGAACTCACAGTAGAACCTCAACATTTATTTTAATCGCGAACGAGGCCAGCTCAATCCAAACTGGGTAGACATTTCATATAAAAGTCCCAAGTATACAAATGAGGTATTGCCATTGATTTCGTCCTGCGCTACTGGGCAACGTCATACAGAGCAGCTTGGGACTTCTATGTGAAACGTCCACCCAAAACTGGGCGGGGATATAACGAGTCTATAACGCCTGACATCTTTTCACTGCATGGACAGTAACAATAGCTCTGCAGTTCCAAATAAACAAAGGGGAATCTGAAGTGCTTTGTCCGCTGAATACCAGATGGATTTACTTATCAATAACGCCATTATTTGCTTGAGTCAATGTAGCATAGTGTATGTCCTTTGATCACCGATATTCAGAAAAGGAATTGAGGCGGCATTTTATTCATTTTCATGAAAATGTGCAACCTTTACAATTGCCATACCCAATAAATGGCAATTATAATATTTATTATTATTTATAGTGGAAAAATGGTTTACTTCTGCGAAGTATGTAATCAAAATGAACAATGTTTCCTTTGATCCCATGGTCAATATGGTCAATTTTGCCGAATGAAGGTACAACCCTTCATGTTGGTAAACAGATCATAATAATAGGAGCAACCCGCAAGGTACGTGTAAAATAAATTGTATATGTTAATACCAAGCCCAGTTTGGGTTATTCCACCGTGCAATATTGCACAGAACTAGTCTTGTGTCAAGACTTCAATGAGGGATTACAGAGCTTTATTCTATCAGGCATATAGTCCCTCAATGACGTCTTGACACTAGACTAGGTTCATGTAATATTAGACGAAGGAATGATCAGTTTTGATCTGCAGATAGAGTAAACCCAGAGGGTGTTTTGAATCAATCCCATGATGCATAGCAATGTGCCTATACCGCACTGTACTAAATACTGTACATGTCAGTACTTAGGGATAAAACGTGTTCTATAAGTTCAAGAAACACAAGACATTTCATAATCATGCAAAAAATCCCTAAGTACTAACACTTTGTAGACTAAAATGAGCATTAAAGTCAGGGGTTTTATGTGTTAAGAATAGGATTTTTATGTGATCACATGACCCTATTGAGGTGAAATTTCCCAAAACTGGTGCATTGTGGGATTGACTCAAAACACCCTCTGGAGTAAACCTAAACCTGAATAACTCAACTTACTAAACTAAGTTCAACCTCATCCTAAGTTCAAACTCTGTTCAATCTCATCTTAAGAGAAGCCAGAGTGCATTTTCATATTCCTCTTGAAATTTGACACAAATTCCATTTGTAAAATCTCCTTTAATTTACCAATATAAGTGGAGGGCCGTTATAACACAGCAGTTCTCTATTTTTATTTCTTAATTTGCGCGTTATGCAAGTACTAGAAATGAGAGTAATCAAAATTTGATTTAAGGTCAGTTTTTTATGCTCAATTAACCTCGGTTGTAGCGGTTGTTTGAAACACTATTGATTTCTGCTCTTGAAATTATTCTTCATTGAAACAAAGGAAACTAAATTGACGCAAGGAGCAGTTTCGGGAGTTAATATGAGATGTGCTATTAATGAAATCAGTTAATAAATTATCCAGATATATTAACAGTAACATACAACAAAGATGCTTCTCTTACGAGGACATTTCAGTGCAAAGGTAATTTAGAATGGAAGTTTACCTTTCCTGAAAGGCGAGCCGAATTAAGGTAGGTTATTGTTTAAAGACACATTAGTGCAAGAAAGATGTTTTTTACCTAAAATTGCAACAGAAATATTTTTTTGTGTTATCACACTTCTAAATTGTCACAGAATAATGTGTCAAGATTCAAGAAAATCAAAAAATGGGGAACATGTAAAAAAATGGAGGAAAGTTTTACATAGGGGTCAAAAGTAAAACATGTCGAATTGTTTTAAAACCTACAGCAACTTGTTGCTTGTCTGGTCATAATCCTTTAACAGAAAATGCATATTTGCTCTGCATTTGACATTTGAGTTAATCCTTAGGATATGGCCAAAATGGTATGGTATAGATTTCAGTACAATTATAATTATTTTATATTTCCCCCTGTACAAGCTTTGTCTCCCTGCAAATGCATATTCACCGTTACTTATACTTATAGACTTTTGATATGTTATTCTCTTATCATTTCTAAGTACAACAAAAGCAGAATGGTTTCTGTTGCAATTATTTTGAGGTCAAACCATTATTATTTTATTTAAATTTCTTACACTAACAATATTTTTTTTAAAACTCATAGCTCGACCATCCAATCCACCCATCAATATACATTAGGAGCGTAACAGGGGAAACTTATCAGAGGGGGCAAAATTCCCGATTTTGAGGCAGATTTTCCCGTTTGGTGGTGGTTTTGAAGCAGATTTTCCTGGTTGGAGGTGAAAATTTCCTGATGAGCAGGCTAAGATTAGAACGTGTGAATTAGCACATTTTATTTTTTTTCTTCCCGATCAAGATTATCTGGGGTGGCAACCTGTCCCCTCCATGGCCCACACCTGTTACGCTACTGATATACATAATATATATTTGACTTTGCTATCCAACAGCACGAAGAATGTGATCCCATTTTGAGAAGAATTTGTAAAATCTTAAAATTTTTACCCCAGGATGACTTTGAACCATTTTAAGCCTTACTGCGTAAAAATGAATTGTCCTAAATATAGCAAACTATACTTCTAATCCATAAGGACCAGATGAATATGCCTCTCGTATAAAACATTAGAATGCTCCCCCTGTTAATTTACCCCCCCCCCCTTCCCTATCCCATAATTCTCAAGGATGCAAAAGTTGCATCATCAAGATTTGGAATTAGCAGGTCAATGTTGCCTAGTGTTATATAGCCTCCATTTTGTGATTGAAAATAATATTTTGTTTTATTTCTCAATTTTATTGAGAAGAGAAAAGTACTTTGTTTACTATAAAAAGAGAAAGGGGATTCCCTAGTGTTGTTTGTGCAAGGTGCACCTGTTAGATTGATTGCACAATAGGGGAAAGGGGAACTTAGAAACTGAGTCAACTTGTTATTACACGACCAGGGAATTCCCCATGAAGTTATAAATGTGAAATGATGCTATTCAGATGATGTAATTTTTGTGAAATCTGATTTAATAATAATAATAATAGCAGAGATTTATATAGCGCCTTATGCTATTGGCCTCTAAGCGCTTTCACAAATGGTCGATGATCACTGTGGCCCAACCATACCATTAACCATTTAGCATCATTTCAAGGGATGCAGCAGATCGGGATCAGCGCTTTCCCTTATCAGCAAACATACATCGAGATAACCATCGCAGCCGGGACCAGCTTCCCAAATATCGCATGGGTAAATCGGGACAACCAAGCGGTTAATTTCTTGTCCAGGGAAATTACAAGATAGCTGAATCTCACAGGGCTCGAACGCACGTCTATACGCATGGATGAGCATACACTGGAGTCGAGCGATTACCTGATTGAGCTATCTTGTCCGCCAGTCTTGTCTTGACAGTGCTAGGTTATGTTTATGCATGATAATGTTGTATACCTATTTTTAGGTATTAGGAAATACTAGTTATGAAATATTGTGTATATGTTAAGGAGAACATGGCCAGAAGATTCGCCAGCAGTTGTAATCAGGAGCTATACCAGAGCTCTGGAGCTATACAGTATAGTTATATAGCTAGTTTTAATCTACAATAATGGTAGATGTGTGTTATACATAGTGCCAGGATTTTAATACATTGGAGACCGCCGGAGCTTAAAAGCTAATTAAACTGTTTGCTGTCGTCTTTTAAGCCAAAGAGCTTTTGTTTTGGAATCAAAAGGTGATTCCAGTTTGTGGTCCTAAATGAGGACATTAGCGACAGACTGATGGTGGTAGAATACCGGGATTGTATTGCAGAATATTAGTGTCGTCAAGGGAAAACCCCGTCGTCTTGAACTGCTGGACAAAAGTTACTAAGAAGATTCGCATGGAATATACCCTGAATATGTATGTGATTGAACTATTACAGGGCTATACCGCTTTAACTAAAGGTTGGAACCTAGGCAAATATATACTTTTTCTAATCCTTATGAGGAGACGAACGCGTTAGTGTACATTAAAACACAATTTGACTCGATTTTAAATTTTTCCCTGTACTAACATTTCCCCCCTTGAAGAAGGGGGCATCAGTGCTAAAATTTGCACCCCTTCATTTTCTGACAGTTTAGGTCCTATTGAAATCCAAACAGCAACAAAATCAATTTTAGCATGAAATCCTACGGAATACACACCAACCCACACTAAAAACCTTGGCAGAAAACTCAAGCTGTATTTGTATATCAAGCAATATGTTCGCATTCCAAAACAGTTACAACTCCACTGTAAGCGTTGTGGGATTAATTCAATACACCCTCTACGTGATACCGAAAGTGGTGGAATGGTATGGTTTCCGATACTTTTCTTTAAAAGTGAAATAAATCAATTTTCCGTTGCTTTTACTCACTGGACTAATATTTGAAATATTCACTTCTCATGTTCAAGACCAATATTGCAGAGTTTTAACCCATCGTAATATAATTACTGCCCTTAAGAGTGAAATGTGTTGTAAAAACCCCCCATGATCGATTAATCATGAAGCAACTAGGTGAAGCTTGAAGCGTGCATTCCATTAAATGAAGGAATTAATGCCGTTGTCCTTTACGTCTTTTAATGCCAATGCATTGCAGAGACTGCTGACAAGTTTGACGCTCAGATAGCAAATGGCCTCGTTTTACTGAAGCTGGAGCATATTCTGATATCAGGAATATGCTAAGAAAGAGCATTCCACATTCGAGCTGTATATGGTAGAAATACCTTTGAGACCTGACACGATTCGATTGTAGTATCAACCACGTGCCTTCTTACGGACCACCGAAGCTTAGCGTCACGGGGATTGGCTGCTTGGAATCAGCTGGCACAGTACTTCTGGAGCCTCTAATAGAACATGGAAAGTATGGAAGCCCAGCTTCCCTCCTGTAATTCAAAGGGTATATTCGATGGTCTGTGGACTGACATGCTTGGCTCTTAAGTACATTCGCTAGCAAAGGATTGAAATATTTATCAATGAATTCTTACATTCTTAAACAGTTATACAATTTCACGAGCTTTCACGTAAAATCCCATTGGATCACCCCATCACATCTGGAGGTTTTAAAGGATTTTCTTTTACATTATGGTCCGCAGGTTATCGTCACGAGGTGTGTTAACGTGAAGAATCGCTCGGCCAATTGAAGTATACCACTTTTGCTTGTATTTTTGCGTGGAGTAACAATTATTCATATGAGTACATAAAAATCGTGTCTTTGAGATACAGTTTGAAATCAAATACCAGAACAAACAGTGTGATGCCTTCTTAAACAATTTGATTAATTTGAAGCATAGGTTTGAGAAAGAATCCTAGGAGAAAAGTATACTTGGAAATGGATTTTATTTCACATTATGTATGAGCATAACAACCTTGAGCGTTGTAAGAAATAAAATATTGTAATTGTTCGAAATTTAGCTATTAAAGGAACATTTCGTGATCCTAGCACATTTATTTTTGTTTATAATTCACTAGATATCCTCAAGGAAAAGGTTATTTCAAAAATTCCAGTTGATGCTAGAGTAGGGGACCGAATTTGCACGTAAGATTAGGCATACATACTATAATTGGGCCAACGTTTCAGATGATATAAAAATCGCAATTTCTTTGAGATAAATCAGGAGGACGAGACTTTGGATCACGAAATGCCTTTTTAATACGTCTGTTTTGGTAAATATTTAAAGGTTATTCTAAATTCACATAAGATATATTACATTCTCACAATAAATAACGTAATTTTATTCATACTATTGTAATTGGCATAAAAAATAATACTGGATAAACACTTCGTAATATCAACAAACAATAGCACACAATACAATGGCATTATTTTGGTTTCGGGTATGGCTTATCCTGTTTCTTGTAAAGCATATCACAGCTAGGGAAAATAGCTATAAGGATGCATGTAGAGTCAATAATCTCAGCATTACCACTAGTCATATTGCTATTGAATTTAATACAACAAACATGTTCAAATCTTGTGAAATGGAACTTGCTCTCAATGGATGGAATGCCTTATCACTAAAGCTATTGAATGTAAGTCATAGTGATATATTTTCATACTTCTATATTGAAAGATTAGGCAACGCAACCAATCATTGTCTTAAAAGATATGAATTGATTTCCTTGAATTTAAAGCCATGTGTAACACAAATTACTTTAAAAACGAGCAAAGTCCATTTTATGAACGTTGGTATGAACTTGAAAGTTGGAGGAGTGACTATTTCCTCATCTGAATGTCATGAATTTAATTCTTCGTCATCAACATTGTCGCCATCTTCTATTCCTTTCTTTGCTCAGAACGACGTATTGCCTATCTGCAATACAGTGGAGTATGATATGGTAAAAGAAGGCTCTGTTTACCCCTTCTGGTCGTCATATTTAACATTGTATGACGTGAATTGCCCGAAAAATTGTTATTGTATTCTCAGCTATAGGACATGGACAAAACTTTGTAATAACAAAGAGAAATCAGTCGCCCTTTTACTTTATGACCCTAGCATTGACCAATTGTCATTCGCTGACACCGGACTGGCCCGCATCTCACCTGGGTCTTTCATCGGGTTGCAATTGTACTTTTTATCGTTTCGTCATAATCGTATTACATCACTACCAAGTGACGCGTTTCACAGGATGGTTATCTCTCAGACGCTTTATCTTAACAATAATAGCTTGACTTCATTGCCCCAGAGAGTCTTCGATGACTTGATCCAACTGAAGGGTCTATACCTTGATAACAATAAACTAGCCTCTTTGCCTGAGAGTGTGTTTCACGGTTTGCCTCAGTTGGAGAGTCTTTACCTTCACAATAATCTGTTGAGGTCTTTAGCAGCGCGCGTATTTAATGGTTTGGCGAGGCTAAGAGATCTTCAACTTTGGAACAATAAGCTAAGATCTTTACCTGTGGGTACTTTTAACGGACTTGGCTGGCTGAACAACCTGCACCTAGCGAATAATCAGTTGACCTCTTTACCAATGGGTATTTTTAGGGATCAATTGTACTTAGGATCTCTGTATCTATACGGAAATCAACTGTCCCGATTACCTGAACATGTTTTTAATCATTTGTTTTATTTAAAGAAACTACAGTTAAACAATATTCAACTAACCACACTCTCTGAGGATACATTTCATGGTTTGTATCAGTTATCAAATCTTTTTCTCGAAGATAATTCCTTGTCCTTTTTGCCTGTTGGTATCTTTAACGGTTTGCCTCAGTTATGGCGACTTAATGTAACTGGAAACAAACTAAATACTTTGCCAGAGTACGCATTCAGTGGTAACACTCAGTTGCGACAGCTCTTTCTTCGTAACAATCGACTGTCGCTGGTACCAAACACTGCTTTTACGGAACTTGTAAACTTAAATTGGCTTGAACTTCAGCATAACCATTTGGAAACTCTTTCACGGTATGTTTTTCACGATATGTATTCATTACAAGAGCTTTATCTCAACAACAATTTACTTCTAACATTACCGGAAAAATTATTTGCTTCATTGATTAAGGTTAGAAACTTGTACCTGCAATCCAATTATTTACGACAATTTCCCTACGGTATTTTTGATAATATGACTTCATTACAATATTTAGATGCGAGTCATAACAACTTGACGAAATTACCTATGGGTGCTTTTCGGTCACTTGTCAATTTACAGTACATGAACGTCTCTCTTAACGGTTTAACATCTTTGCCATCATTTACCTCAGTTGAAAATCTTCGAATACTTGATTTAGGTCATAACCGCCTCAAAAGTTTGGACCGGGATTCATTTGTTTTTATGCCAGCTCTAATTTTTCTGAGTCTGGATAATAATTTCATTAGTGAGTTAACAGTTGATATATTTAAAGGCGCGTCTAAATTGGAAGTTTTATACCTAAGAAAAAATTTGTTGAGTGATCTGAAACCAGATGTGTTTCGTGCGCAAGGCAGTTTGGCAACCCTTGTAATATCAAGTAACCAGTTATCAAAGATAGCTACTGGTTTATTTGACGGATTGTCGAAACTACAAAGTCTTGAAATTCAAAACAACAACATTTACACCTTACAAAAAGGTATTTTCAATAATTTAAGTCAAATACGCTTTATAAACTTTTCAAATAATTTTATTCAAAACGTGGATGGAGCATTCCAAAGCTCGAAATCAATTGAAACTCTGGATTTAAGGTTAAATGATCTATATCTTGTGACGAAATCTTCGTTTGCAGGATTGAATGATACAACATTGTTGGTAGATAAGAGTGCAACCTGCTGCTTTGCTGACAATTTGCAATGTTTTCCTCAATCTCCTCGATCAGCTTATCTCACATGCAAAAATATGCTGGATGACATTCTCCTACAAGTGTCCATGTGGGTTCTTGGATTATTTGCCATGGTTTGCAATGCGGTGGTGTTCTATCTTCGGTATGTTGATAAACACTCTAATCAAGTCCAGTCTTTGCTGATCCAACATTTATCACTGTCTGATTTTCTGATGGGAGTAAACATGGTAATCTTGGCAGCTGCAGATCTGTATTACTCAGATTACTTCCCCTCTTATTCTGATGAGTGGAGAAAAGGTCCACTATGTAGACTTGCTAGTGTCTTGTCATTGTTGTCAAGTGAGGTTTCTGTTCTTCTTATTACATTGATTTCTTTTGACAGGTTTCAAGGGGTTAGATACCCCTTCAGTATCCACCGCTTAGGACCTAATTCCGCAAAGATTGCTGTTGCTGTAATTTGGACAAGCTGTATTACTTTCAGTGTTATACCGATTGTACTGTCTGGAATGGTTTCTGACGTTTACGAGGTTTCTGAAGTTTGTGTTGGTATTCCCATAGTAAGGAGACCTGTAAGTTTGACAAATATTTTCTTTGGTGGAAATAGAAACGACTGACATAGATGTCACATACACATTTACACCAATCTATAGGAATTACGAATGGAAGTTTTATAACTTATTTAATCTGCGAAACACTCCAAGATCAACATTTTCTTCTTACGTTAATACCCAAATAATAGGCGACCAGTTGGCAACATATTTCTCTATAGTTGTCTTCATCGCTATCAATCTATTTTGTTTTGCCCTTGTTGCTCTTCTGTATTTACTTATTTTCAAAACTGCAACACGAACTGCAAAAAGTGCAGGACGAAAGCAAGACGAAAAGGAAGAAATACGCATGGCACTGAAAATGTCTGTCATCGTTCTAACCGATTTCTGTACTTGGGTGCCATTGGTGATCACATGTATCCTGGCGCAAGCTGAAGTTATCACAGTCCCACCAGTGGTATATGCCTGGACTGTTGCTTTCATTCTACCTGTTAATTCAGCTATTAATCCATTTCTATACACTATAATAACATTTGTTCAAGACAAGAGAAAATAGGTTTACAATCGAATGTCGCCAGACAGGCAAATAAGACATTCGAAATCGAACCACTTCTGCCGAAAGTGGGATTCCATTCAGTACCATCATTGGTATCAAAAGGTAGAGAGTCAAATGATAGTATCTAGCCCAATAGAACTCTGTAGTAAACAAATTACGGCATGCATCAGCGCCCATAAATAAAATCAGAGACGTTTAAAATGATGATTCAGATGTCAATATCAAGTTCAAAACCACATGAACAGGTACTTGGGTGCACTGGAGTTCATTTTTCAACTCCAACGGATTTTGAGTGAAGAAATATTGATATTAAATTAATTATCAACTTTTGGAATATTTGTCAAGTTATTGTGATTACGTGCTAAACCTATGGTAACGCCAAAAAGGCTGCTATCTTGGCCGCCCCCTGCTTGGGTGTAATATCTTCCTGTGTAATAAGACACGTCGCGTCAAAATTAATGTCAAGAATATAAAATCAAGAATATTTCAAAATCAGAGAAATATTAGACAGACATAGTCTTGATAGAGGAGTATGTAGTTACTTATTTTAGCTTACTTTTACATTAAAGAGACATGAGGAGATTCCCTGAAAGAAGGGCCCCAATTTTTTCTCGAACCTGTTTTTTTCATATTTGGAATGCTTACCAATTAGCTCACACCTGAAGTGAATAAGTCGAATATGCCGTCTTTGTGTGATAAGATGATGATATAGTAATTTCTGTCGTGCACGACAGAAATTCAAAGCATGGTTTTCTGTGGGACGTTTACGATAGCAGCCAAGTTCAAAACAAGGTTTGCGGTTTTCTTTTGTACTTTTTTGTTCAATAAACCTACGAAACGTTCTCTGTAGGTGGTCTACAACTGATCCAGTGAAATTTGAGAGAAATTTGGATCCTAAGAAAATCTCATCCTGTCACTTTAAAGAGACATGAGGAGAGTCCCAGAAAGAAGCACCTCCCCCCAATTTTTCTGTAACCGGTTTTTATATTTGGAATGCTTACCAATGTATTAGATCACAGCTGAAGTGAATAAGCCGAATACGCCGTCTTCATGTAATAAGCCTGATGATTTAGTAGAAAATCAAAGCACGGTTTCCTATAGGGACGATTACGATAGCGGGCAAGTTCAAAACAAAGTTTGTGGTTTTCTTTTGTACTTGTTTGTCCAATACACCTTTGAAACGTTCTCGGTAGGTGGTCTACAACCGATCAAGTGCAACTTTATGAGAAATTTGTATTCTCAAACAAAAAAATCTCCTCCTGTCACTTTAAGAACATGTAAATGAGCAGTACCTGAAAATCATATAAAGTACCTTCAAACATGTCAAAACACACACAAAAATATCGAAATAGTGACAAAAGTATTTCTGTTAGTGTGGAGGTTGACGTTTTGATCATAGCACGGTCTTCATCAAAGGCAAAGGAGTTTACTTATTTTTAATAGAAAGTATTTATTTTAAAGTTATCATTTACTCGTATAGTGATTATTTTGTTGTTGCTGAAGTGTATAGTTTTAACGTCATAGTCAGTTTCCCTGCTATTATATAATTTCTTTGAAAAAATCATATATTATGTAGATATTGTTTTAGTTACATTAAATGAATGTGAAAAATATTACATCTGTTTATTATTTATTCTCACTATCAACTTTAATTTCGCATTGCGCTTTATATTATTCGACTGCAGCACCAGGGAACCAAGTATATGTCTTACTAGCCACAGTAGAATTGAATGATGACAACATAACGTTCAGCGTAACGAAATCTGCTGTACCAAAGTGGCCGTGCGCGTTTCTTTTGCGGCCCACGTTGGTCTTGATGAAGTCAAGAAAGACGAAATTTTCTTGCAATTTAAAAAATAAATGTCTTGATGAAATCGGAAAGATAATTTTTTCTAGCAATTTAAACGAAAAAAGAAAATTACAACCATCATCTACGAAAACTTCGTTTTACCCGTTTTCAATGACAAACACGTGATACAATTAGTGAAAACACTCTATTTTTGTATTAAACTACGTTCTAAAAGTTGAAGCAGTTTATGTTCTTTGAATGAATAAAAAATGAAAATAAAGAGAGAGCGAAACGTATTCCGCATTGACCAATTTCCGGTTCCCCATGATCCATTGTATAAATGTTACTTGATGACATCACAGCTTACATCACAGTAATGTAAGTACGCATGCGAAACAATTCAAACCCGAAAGTAAACATGGTAAACAATTGATTGAAAGTTCGCGCCTGTAACATTTAACATGAAAAGGTATGGAATTAACCTGAGAGAAATATCAACGGAACAAAAAAATAGCGTGGGTCCCCATGCAGAGATTGACCGCAATTTTGTCGCCTGCCGGATGTTTTATCGCCATCTTGAATTTGATACGCATGCGTACTTGAGTTGTTGTGCTGTCATAAAGTCACATTCAGTGACATTAAAATGCATTCGAGAGAACCGACAATTGCGCGGTCAATTGGATTTCTAACCATTTTGCAAGATTAGAGACATGTTTAGCCTTAGGCCTTCTAAAGGGCGGGACTAAATTTGTATTTTTTTGCTTAGCCGACATTCTTTCATTGCGACTTATGTAAATTGTAAGCTTTCAATTTTAATGATACCACACAACAGCAACATCAGTGGCGGAACCGGCGGGGTCTAAGGGGCAACAGTCCCTGCACTTTTGGAAGTAGAGATCCTGGCCCCTTAACTTTTGGAACAAAATGCGGTTAACGTAGTCCAAATTTCGAAATAACCACTGGTCGAATGAAGCATCAAAGACTTTTTACAGGATTTCTTTAGTTGTATGCCGAAATCACCAAATAAACATGATAAAGGAGAGGTCATAAGTGGGATAATAAGCGAGTTAAAGGACGCATCGTCATATTTTCCATCTTTAATGTGGTCATTGAAAGTAGAAAAAAATGGCGTTCTATCGGAAAAAAAAGTAAGATATGATTTTGTATAATACACGCAGAACATGTCGAAAATCTGCTAAATACAAATTGGAAGACATTTTTTTGTGTTTGAAAAGGGGAGAGGTGTATATCTCTAACGTCCCTTAACTGCATTTAAATTGTACTTTTGAAAAAAAAAATCACCTTTTTTGGCGGTGATCGTCAGATTTTCCTCTAGGGACGTTAGGGATATAAAGGAATTTTAGTAGGTCACGACTTCCGGTCTTGCATATTCAAAACTAAAGTGTGTGGAACTTTACATTTTGCTTGTGTATTATTGTTTGCATAACATAGCGCGGGTTTCTCGAAACTGAAAATGCGCTAGTTACATAAAGTGATGTAATTTCATGATTGACATGGTATATATATTTTCTCAAATACACTGTTCTCATAAAGTTGGGGTTTTTCAGACCAAATCTTAAAAGGTATTTCTATTCGAACGCCTCAGTAATCCGATTAGAGTACGTGAATGATTACATAATGAGTCCCCGCTACCCATGTGAAGTGAATCCATGCATAATTTTAAATTATGTAACAATGCCTTTTGTTGGGAGCTATAATAGTCCAGACGTCTGTTGTTTGTTCCTTTCCCCTGCTACAAGGCTGTTTGCAACGAGCCCACGTTTTTCAGAGTTGGTTGTTACCTTTACATCAAAAACTAACATAGAGGTTCCCTAAGCTATGCCTCGTTCAACTTCATTGTCAATACGCTGAAGAGTGCGCTCCGACGGGAATGATACAAACAAGCCAAAGTCGCTAACTTCCTAGGGATATCGAGAGGTGGGTCATTTGAGGCCACGAAAATCTCCAGGACGACTACGATTGACTACCAGACGAGATGATCGCCGACTGCTTAATCTGTGCCGTGGAGCACGGAAAATGCCAACGAGCCGTCTTCGTCATTTGTGGAGAAGACACTATGGAATCAACGTTTCCCGCCCAACTGTAAATCGGAGATTGCTTCAACTTGGTTACCGAACAAGACGAATAACCAAATGTCCACGCCTAACCGTTCACCGCAGAGTTGCTCGACTTCGCTGGGCTAGGGAGCACAGAAATTACAGCTACATCCTTGATCGTCAAGATGGAAACCAAAGGGTTCATCGATTACGTGGTGAGAACCTCCGAGATGACTGTAATCAGGAATCCACTCAAAGTGATGGTATGGACCGATATTAATTATGGAGGAAAAATGTCACTGGTGGTGTCAGATGGAAACATGAACGCCGTCGTGTACCTGGAAAACCACTGCCTGCTACATGCAAGGCAAGAAGGGTTCATGCAAACAATTTTCGGCTGCAAGATGACAACGCCACGCCGCACAGGGCTGCTTTTGTGAGACAATTTCTTGAGGTAGAGGGGTGGAACAGATACCATTGCCTGCTTGCTCTCCTGATATGAACTCTACCGAGTATACCTGGATGACTGAAGCTGAGCCATCAATGACAGGGACAATCGTCCTCAAACTCTACAGGAGTTAGCTCAGGCTCTCACCGATGAGTGAGACGCTCTGCCCATTGACATCATAAACAACCTTGTGGACAGTATGCCGCGACATCCTGACGCACTGCTTCATGCCAGGGATGGCCATACTCGATAATAGTGACTGAGTGACATTTAAAACAGTACTATTGAACATTTCGATGCAAGAAATTTTCCAAAAATGTGTTATCTGTAAAACTGACTGATGTAAAAAAAAATTGTAACAGGGCCGTCTCTGTGCTGTGCCCTTCCCGGTAAACACTTTGAAGCTGTTTAAATAGGTCATGCTCCACAAGATGATCTTTTAACCTGTTTGAAACAATACTTTCAATGACCTTGGCAAGAATATTTGAGATGGACCTTGAGCTTTTTAAAATATTTACAACACAACCAGACATTTTTAACACGGGGAGTATAACAGCTTGCTTGAAGGCATCAGGGGAAACGCCATCATGCAATGAGGCATTAACAACATTAGTAACAAGTGATGAAAAAACACACGTTTTGTTTTAAAATCCAGGTAGGTAGCGGATCGAGCATGCAAGACTTGTTGGAAAGTTTATTGATCACCCCTTCAACCCCCTCAACAGATGCAGGATGAAAACAATTGAACATGTGTGTTGTCTGCTGATCTTCACTATAAACAGCATCATGGTTGGAAACAGTGATAGCAAGCTCAGATGTTATTTGCCTCAAATTTGCCTCAAGAAATTGTCTCACTACAGTGGTCCTGTGCGTGGCGTTGTCGTCTACAGCCGAAAATTGTTTGCATAAACCCTTCTTGTATGTGGCAGCAGTGGTTATCCAGAATGTCCTCGGCGTTCATGTTTGCATCTTAAAAGGTATTTCTATTCGAACGCCTCAGTAATCCGATTAGAGTACGTGAATGATACATAATGCTAATTTTGGTAAAAAAATGAAAGCCTTTTGACCAAAAAAAATCTTTTTTTAAAACCATTCGATTTACAAAAAGATCACATAAATACAACGGTATATCTAACTCTTCTACATAACATAGTTTTTCCCGTGTAGTGCAATACTTCCGTATCTATCAGTTCCGACTTTGTTGGTCACGGTCAACAGAAATTCAATTTTGAGTGCAACAAAGTCGTATCTAAAACACTAAATAGGCCTATTTAGCCTATTAAATCTGCAAAATGAGACTGTTCACTTGAATGTAAGGAATTCAACATAACGAGACGGATTTTCAAGTTATTTTACATTGTGAAGATGCAAGGAGAGATCCATATACTGCGTCATAATGTAGCGACTTCATTATATAATTAACACTTATAGAGTTCTTACCTTGTCTTTGGCTACAAAATATCTTACAAGTGAAAGCAAATGGTTAATTTTGAATTTGCTTATATTTCAGTATAAACATAGGCTGAATTTCGTATTTATGCTAACACGAATTAGACCCATATCAAAAAATTTTTACGAACGAAGCAAAACCTGATATGTTTTGAAATATCTCGTTGCACCTACGGGTTTTTCTGACCGACTCATATGATTGGCACCATCGTTATAATAACTAATAACAAAATTTTAATAGTTGAGGGGGTCTTTGTTTTATAGTTGCGGGGGTCTTTGTTTTCTAGTTGAGGGGTCTTTGTTTTAAGTTAGGGGGTCTTTGTTTTATAGTTTTGAGGGGGTCTTCTTCGTTTTATAGTTAAGGGGTGTTTGTTTTATAGTTAGGGGTGTCTTTGTTTTAAAGTAGGCGGGTCTTTGATTTATAGTTGAGGGTGTCTTTGTTTTATATTCGAAGGGGTCTTTGTTTTTAGTCCCCAGACCGGCTTAGAACCCCGCTAACAATTCATCCGCAAGAGATTTCGAAACTTGAGTTGAGTTGTTGGACCATTTACCTTTAAGAACCACACAGGTGCTTTTTCGAAACCGGCTGACGAATTCCAAAAATCCCAGAATGGCCGCCGGTACCATTTTAAAATATAAATTTTAATTTTGATACCTAAAAGTATGTGTAATACCATAACCATCGTTTTCGGTTTTGGGGTGCTGGGAATTCTTTTCTGGACATCGTTTTTTATCATTAGAGGTCCATGTTACTGGTATGGATTTGAAGTTCCAAGATGGCCGCCGGCAGTCATATTAACATACCCATTTGAATGACTTACCTAGTATTAGGTTTAATACAACAAAAGTCGTTTATGGGGTTTTTTAGGTGCTGGGAATTCTTTTCAGAATCATTTTTTAATCATTAGAAGTTCCTCCAATGTCAAATGATATGGATTTTGGAATTCCAAGATGGCCGCCGGCGTCCGATGTAACAGTAACATTTTGAAAGACTCATCCTAGACTTGTGTAATACCTCTGTGATGATTGTAGTGTAGAAGCCTATTTGAACAACCATTTTTAATGAGTAGAGAACCAAAGTTAGGGTCAAGGAATTCAATGAGACGCATTGATACAAATGCTAGACCATATAGTTTTGGGCAGCCAATCTTGAATTTCAAAATGGCCGCCACCATTAACTACTTTTGCCTATATCTTGGTCTCTGAGATTCGTATAGAGGCAAAATTCTGGTGTCTGACTACCCCCATGTTTTTAGGGTCCAGGAATTCAATGACACCATTTGAACAATGCGGGACTCATACATTTGGCGGCAGCAATCTTGAATGTCAAAATGGCCACCAAGCAAAATGATTATATTACAGACATTCGCCGTTTGATAAGAGGAGAAGCATTATTCTTGGGTGTCTATACCCATTTTTACAAGGTCAAGGAATCCAAAAAGATCAAGGTAAACTTTACTGGTTTCTTTGCTTGTGGCAAGCCAATTGGTTAGTTGGTGAAATTAATTCCCCCTCCATTGGCATAGGAGCACCAAGTATAGAAATATAGCGTCAGAATTGAAAAAAACATATTTAGAAGAGACAGTTATGGCCACAACACAATAGTTGGTAATGAACAAATGTGGTGGTGACAGAGTTGGCAGTGTCATTGGTAATGACATAGTTGGTGGTGACACTTGTATTTACCAATGTTTCTTGAAAGGCATCTATGAGGTAAGTTGACAATATCGATAGTGCACACTTATTTAGTCCGTATGTACACTAGATCTGGTGTAAGTTGAGATTTTAAGTGACATGGTTGGCTGATGGTGTCATAAGTGTCATAATTGAAAGTGACATATCGAGGGTTGACAATCAGAAAGCCTTAACTCAAAAATACTGCTTTTGAGAAATGTGATGTTTAATATTTTCTACTAAGCAAATCTATTCATTACTCAAAATGTAAACATCTCATAAAGCTCATATATGGTACTGTAAGCAAACATGATATAAACTTTAGTAAACACAGAAATTTTTTAAATTATGAACAGCAGAATTAAAGAAATTCTTTAATATTTCTTTTAAGTGCTGAGTTACGTCCTTCTGACGGTAACTAAAAATGGCAATCTGTGAGTTACATTTCAATCATGCCTACGATTGACACGTTATTTCAATCAGATGTTTAAGCATGTCATCCCTTTGGAATGTTTTAAAACAAATCATCAATATAAGTGGGATAGGGAGCTAAAAAGCTGTTGAAATTCTGGCAATTGTGCAAGCTATGAAGCCTCATTGTTTGGCCAAATACAGTTACCATCAGAAGGTCGTAACTCAGAGTTAAGGCTTTCTGTTAGTAAACAAAGTGTGCACCATTGAGATGTGGTGAAGTGTTATTTTGCTTTATAGGCAATAGGAAGTAGACTTGAGTTAAGGCTTCATGGTTTTCAGAATCTGTAGGTGTTACAGATTTTTTTGGTACCAAAACCTCAAAATCACCAAAAAGTGAGTTACATCCTTCTGTTTGTCAACCTTCGAATTATTTGATGGTATCATAATTGGCAGTGATATTGCTGATGTCATAATTGACAGTGACATAGCCGATGGTGTCAGCGTTGGCAGTGTCATAATTGGCAGTGGCCTAATTGAAAGTAACATAGCTGCTGGTGTAATAATTCGCAGTGTCATAATTGGAAATGTTATTTTTGTTGGTGACATAGTTGGATCACGCATCATCAGAGTCATCGCTGTCTTCGTTCTCTGATAAAACAGGTGGAGAGTCCTTATCGTCTGAATCATCGTCAATCACCCTAATCACTTGTAGCAAGTCTTCTATTTCATCTGCAAGAGCTTCGGGAAGAATCGGACAATCAACTCATAGTGGTTCTAAATGCCCAGATTTTAGTGTCTATCCATGTCCATCAGTTGGAGATGGAAAGTCTACAACCTATATACAACTGGAGTAGCTACCATCAGCTATGTCACTGCCAATTATGACACCATCAGCAATGTCACTGCCAATTATGACACCATCAGCCAACCATGTCACTTAAAATCTCAACTTACGCCAAAACTAGTGTACATACGGACTGAATACACGTGCGCTATCGATATTGTCAGCTTACGTCATAGATGCGTTTCAAGGAACATTGCTAAATACATGTTATCACCACACCAATGTCGTTACCAATGACACTCGGCCACCAGTCTGTCACTGCCACATTGTTCAACTACCAACCATGTCACTAATGTGTTTTGGCCATAATTCCTTCTATATATATGTCAAATCCGCCAACTCACATGTGACCAATAATGACTTTTGTTCAATTTTGACACTATTTTCTATACTTGGTGCTCCTTCTCAAAGGAGGGAATTACGTTCAACCTAACAACCAATGGCTGCCACAAACAAAGAACCCAGTAAAGTTACCTTTGTCTTTTTTGATTCCTTGACCGTGTAAAACATGGTATAGACAACCAGACCATGCTTCTACCTCTCTCAAAGGCGAATGTATATAATATAATCCATTTTTTTCTTTGGCGGGCCATTTTGAAATTACAAGATTCTGCCGCAAATTGAAATGGGTTCAGCATTGTTTCATGGTCCATTAAATATTTTGACCCTAACAACTGGTGTAGACAACCGAATTTTGCCTCTACGAAATCCAGATGATTTCCGATTCTTCCCGAAGCTCTTGCAGATTAATTATAAGAGACTTGATACAAGTGATTCGGTTGAGGACGATTCATATGATCAGGACTCTCCACCTGTTTTTAATGAAAAAATCAGAGAACGAAGACAGCCGATAACTCTGAGATGCGTGATCCAACTATTGTCACCAACAAAAATAACTTTCAATTATGACACTGCGAATATATTACACCAGCAGCTATGTTTTACTTTAATTGGCCACTGGCCAAAAAAATTTATGACACTGCCCTGCCAACCTGACACCATCGGCATGTCCTGCAATTATTACATCAGCAATATCACTGCCAATTATAACCAATCAAATATGTCACTTTCAATTATGACACTAATGACACCATCCGCCAACCATGTCACTTAAAATCTCAACTTACGCCAGATCTATTGTACATACGGACTAAATAAATGTGCACTATCGATAATTGTCAACTTACGTCAACGATGCCTTTCAAGAAACATTGTAAATACAAGTGTCACCACCAACTATGTCATTACCAATTACCAAACTGCCACCCTTCCTGTCACCGCGACCCACATTGTTCAATTACCAACTATTGTGTTTTGGGCCATAACTGTGCTCGTCTAAATATTTTTTTTTTCAATTCTGACGCTATATTTCTATACTGGTGCTCCTATCTCCAATGAGGTGAATTAAGTCAACCAAATAACGCACATGGCCCACAAGCAAGAACCCAGAACAGTTACCTTTGATCTTTTTGGATTCCTTGGCCTTGTAACATGGGTATAGTACAACAATAATGCTCACCTCTTCAAAGGCAATGTATGTTAATATAACCATTTTTCTTGGCGGCCATTTGAAATTACAAGATAGAGCCTGCCGCACATGTATGGTCCAGCATTGTCATGAATGGTCTCATTGAATTCATTGACCCTAAAAACATGGGTGTAGCAGACACCAGATTTTTTGCCTCTACGAAATCCAGATGATTTCCGATTCTTCCCGAAGCTCTTGCAGATTAATTATAAGAGACTTGATACAAGTGATTCGGTTGAGGACGATTCATATGATCAGGACTCTCCACCTGTTTTTAATGAAAAAATCAGAGAACGAAGACAGCCGATAACTCTGAGATGCGTGATCCAACTATTGTCACCAACAAAAATAACTTTCAATTATGACACTGCGAATATATTACACCAGCAGCTATGTTTTACTTTAATTGGCCACTGGCCAAAAAAATTTATGACACTGCCCTGCCAACCTGACACCATCGGCATGTCCTGCAATTATTACATCAGCAATATCACTGCCAATTATAACCAATCAAATATGTCACTTTCAATTATGACACTAATGACACCATCCGCCAACCATGTCACTTAAAATCTCAACTTACGCCAGATCTATTGTACATACGGACTAAATAAATGTGCACTATCGATAATTGTCAACTTACGTCAACGATGCCTTTCAAGAAACATTGTAAATACAAGTGTCACCACCAACTATGTCATTACCAATGAAACTGCCAACTCGTAACAACCCACATTTGTTCATTACCAACTCTTGTGTTTTGGTGGCCATAACTGTCCTTCTAAATATTTTTTTCAATTCTGACGCTATATTTCTATACGTGGGGTGCTCCTATCTCCAATGGAGGGAATTAAATTCAACCAAATAACCAATTGGCTGCCACAAGCAAAGAACCCATTAAAGTTTAACTTTGATCTTTTGTGATTCCTTGACCACTGTCAACATGGGTATAGACACCAGAATAATGCTTCTAAAACCCTCTATCCAAAAGGCGAATGCTATGTAATAGAATCCATTTTTCTTGGCGGCCAGTTTGAAATTCCAAGATAGCTGCCGGGGGCACATGTATGGTCGCAGCATTGTCAATGGTGTCATTGAATCCTTTACCCTAAAAACATGGGTGTAGTAGACACCGAATTGCTCGACGAATCTCAGAGGACCCAATATATGCAAAAAGTAGTTAATTGTGGCGGCATTTTGAAATTGGGGGCAAAGATGGCTGCAACAACTATATAGTCTAGCATTGTTATCAAGGTCTCATTGAATTCCCTTTACCCTTACTTTGGTTCTCTACACTCATCAAAATGGTGTACATTATGGATTTCCTTCCTACCTAAATCATCTACAAGGAGGTATTACACATAATTCTAGGATGAGTCCTTCAAATTTGGTAACTGTACATATGACAGCCGGCGGCCATCAATTGGAATTCCAAATCCATATCATTTGACATGGACTTCTAATATAAAAATGATGTCAGAAATGAATTCCCACACCTAAAAACCTCCATAAACTATGATTAAAACATTCCTAGGTTAAGTCATTCCAAATGTGTACTTCATATGACTGCCGGCGGCCATCTGGAATTCCAAAGCCATACCATGTAACATGGATCTCTAATGATAAAACGATGTCAGAAATGAATTCCAAGCACCCCAAAACCCCTAAACGAGTATTAACACTACTTTAGGTATCAAAATTAATGTATATTTTTGAAAATGGCTACCGGCGGCCATCATGGATTTTTGGTACATTTCCAGCCGTTTCGAAAAAGCACCTGTGTGATTCTTAAAGGTAATGGTTCCACAACTCAAATCAAGTCTCAAAATCTCTTTTGCGTATGAATTGTAGTGGGGTTCTGAGCAGGTCCTGGACTATTTATAGTGGAGGGGGTCTTTGTTTTATAGTTGAGGGGGTCTTTGTTTTAAATAGTTTGAGGGGTTCTTTGTTATTTAATAGTTTAGTTGGGGTCTTTGGTTTTATAGTTTTGAGGAGGTCTTTTGTTTTATAAGTTAGGTTTCTTTGGGTTTTATAGTTGAGGGGGTCTTTGATTTTATAGTTGAGGCGAGTCTGGGTCTTTGGGTCTTGGTCTTTGTTTTATAGTCACCCGGGGGAGGACTGCTTCCAGGTAGCCAGGCTGCTTGGTATAAACAAACGAAACAAATGAACAAACGAAAAGAAGGTTATTCAATGCTTTTTCAGAAACTTGCACCATATAACTTGTGTAATAGTTTGTTGCTGTAAGGAACACGTTCTCATCATCTTTATAAAACTTTTATGGCAACCAACCGCTTGTTCCTGACAATCATACAGTTTATTAAAATATTGGGTGGTGCAAGTAGGAACTGTTTTTAACTCTGACTCTTATACTTGAAATCACTAATAAATATTTTATTTCACTAATGGGAAATTGCGTGAGGTAATTGGATATTGTGTTAGCAATTTGAACTGTCTTATGTTGGTAATTGGTATGTGCTAATAAAACATTTGACAAAAGGACATTTGAACTGCCTTTGAAGACAGTTGGTTGAAAATAGTGGACATTTGACTTGGAAAACCTATACATTTTCAAATTTCCCTGTGTTTTAGAGAAATGGTGACCACTGCTAGGAAGTCTTTCAAAGAGGTGAGTTAAAGGTTTCCCCAGTCTAGAGTGGTCAGGTATAGTCTGCAGAATTCAACTACTGTACACTGCCTAGACTATACTGAATCACTGTGCCTGGCCATATGGAAGAGACTGCTCTTCCATGATACTAGATATGGGTCTACACTGGGGGGGCCCGTGGTCTAGGCCTACTGACCTTGTTTTTAATTTATTTGTAAAGAGCTTGGTCTTGATCTAACTCTGGCTGTGCTATTCCAGATTTAGATCTGATCTACTTTTCGGGTTGCCACTGCATGTCTACTAAGTGATAAATTCATTACCTCCTGTTTGTTCTACACAAAAAGGAAAATACCTATTGGGCCTACGGCCTCATGTGATACGGCACCCAATCATAGGTATTTTCCGTATTGCGTGAACAAACAAGGGATAAATGATATATGTGGTTTGGTCATGTGCTCACGCCAGGATATGTTTTGTACTAGCATAAGAAGCGTGGTGTAGGTGCCATCCAGTCTATCCTGTAGCTCTTTCTTTATGATCCAGGTCTCAGATCTATATAACAGGATACTCCCTCTCTACACAGGCTCTAAGAATTTCAGCTTGGTTGAATTGGGAGATACCAGATTGCCATAAGTGGTGTAGAGTTTTTTTGGCCAATAATTCCAAGCTTGTCCTTTGTGTGACAAGACTCTTCTTGCTGTCGGCAACATAGGACCACCCCTGTCTTGAGTCTTTGGCCTCTTTGAGTTGGTTACCGTCTGTAGTACAGATTGATGATGAATTATACTGCCTCATATATTGCGTCTTCTTGGATATCAGATCTGCTTTTAGAGCTAGATTCCACTATGCTAGTCAAGGTCTGTGAGATGATTACTTTGGTGACGCTAGAACGCTCGGGTTTGATGGTGAAGTCCCTCCTTTCGTTTCATTATTCCATCCAGGACTCTGTCTGACGATGTAATCACTATGATTACAAATAATATTGAGGTATTCATAACAATATAAGGAATACTAAATGGTAAATGTTTAAGTTGAACTTAACAAGTTGATATCCCTATGTCAGCAATTACAAATAACAACGCTCACGGAATACATTCAAGTAATAACCATGCAATGAACATTTGTATTTTGCTGTGCTTTCTTTCTTAAGGGTAAAACTCTTCAAGTGTCCAGCACATGTTTCCAAGAACGGCACTCGTACAACATAATGATTAGATATACGAATAACCAATTATCAACTGCACTTATGAATAAATAGTCTGGCATGCTGCCTACTGCATACTACATACACACATACAGACACCCATATATACCTACATACATATAGTCATAACATACATACATACACAGTGTAAATAAATATTGCAATATATTTTAAAGCAATAATGGCACATTTCCCTGTCACAACACACCGCCCTCATTTTTCCAGGTCAGATTTTGATACATTTAGGTTTCTTTTAATAAAACGGAATCTCTCCTCCATGAGGTAATCGCTGTAACCTTATCAACATTTTCCTTGAATTACGGATTTTACAATTAATATCTAAGATCACGATCCTTTAGCCCTTTTTTTTGGCGATGCAACATCGATTTTGTTTACCAATAATCTTTTAGCAAAATTTCTTATCTCTTTACTTTACTAAAACAAAAGTTGGTGCAAATTTTAATGCATATTATTTAAGAACAAATCATATAAGGATTTGTTTGATTTTTCCAGCTATAATCCATTATTCTTCAAAAATATACATCATCATACATAATTGTCTTATCGCTTTTAATTAGCCTAGAGACATGTAACCATAACACTTCGAATTTTTTGGAGAGTTTATTCCACAAATATCTGTCTTAACCATGAATGGTGCGCATCGTCAAATTGGTGATAATTTTTCGTGCAATCAAATACATGAAGCATATTTCCTGTCACATAAGCATGACTATCATGACCGAAATCAAAATGGGAGGATAAATATGCTTGACCTATATATCTCACGCATTTAATATGTTAAGGACCAGGTGTAAGCACTATAGCCCACTGGGAGCCATATTCCGGGCTCCCCATAGACGATAACAGGATCCAGCGTGGAACTAATGTTGCTTGAAATAGTAAACTTAATTAGTGCCCTATTCCTAACGTTTGTAAAGGCCGTACGTGAAACTATAATTACTTCTTCATCTGTGTTTTCCGTAAAACCTGACCAGTTTTGGAAACCACGTGAATTCAACCTAACCTAGGGCGCTTTCACGGGAGGTCAATATTTTAATTTGGCCTCCCGAACAACTGAAGCATGCAGAGAATACAAAGGAGTCACCTGCAGAAATCTGAAATTCCTCAGGTGAAACCGGTTGCATGCATTGTTTCTTCGCATGCTTTATGATCTGGAGGGCAACCGCAAGTAATTCCGGTGTAATTTACCTTCCGTTAAAGGGCCCTATAACAGCTTTATTTCCAGCAATTTTTGAATTTCATGCACCCGGTCAGGTAAACCTGTTTGGGTTACGGAAACATCCATTAAGGACTATTTAATTCCTCCATCAAATTTAATCCATTTAGGTGAAGCATCGTTTGATTAATACATTGCTTATACAAAGCTGCATGGAAAGGTGTAGACGAACATAATCGAAGTAGGGGATAGGTGAGAGCATTGCTATAGGAAGAAATTACTTACACTAATCATAAATCGTTTTTGAAAACTCTTGTATAAAAATTCAACGTGTGAGGACCAAAATGCGAGATTTTCTTTTTCTGGTATTGTAATTTATCATAAAAGCACAATCTATAGGCAATTACAGCTGTATTTCATGTAAAGGCTGCAGCCCGGGGGGTCTCTCAACTTTTGGTTTGGATAGGGATGTGCGGCCGGGTGTTGAACCACTCTACCCCTAAAATATACCAAGATTACAAATTGCTACCACCTTATACCTGTTATTGGATGGTTGGGGCGAGCCCCAAAGCTGATGGAAAACGAACGGTTAAAATATCTTTTGAGCCAGTTTGTCAGCACTAGTTTTTCAATATTTTGTGGTTTGTGTGCATTCCCTTCACACCTGATGACTACTGTCCAAACATATATTTTGCAATAGAAATGCACCCTTTCTATGCCAATTTTTCAAGAAAAAGGACCGACCCATATATACCAAACGCCTTAAAATGATACCCTTCTAGGCTGTCACATCCCCGTACCCTTTTCTACTAAGAACACCCCGGTGGCTGCACACATCTTTTCTCAAGGCGTTTAACTAAAATTACATAACATACTATGGTATTTTGTATGCCATATGAGGGCATGTATGTCCATCCATATGTCATCATCACATGATTACCAGTACTCCTACGGGATTACTTTACCAATGATTGTAATTAAAGTTGACTCAGATATTTCGATGGTGGCGCCCTATATTTTCTAACAAATCGTGTTTTTTTTTAGCATACGTAACTGCTTGTCTACCAACTAATCACTGTGTATCAAATCACTTTGTTATTCAACTACCTTTAAAACGGATAACACTAAATGAATACAACTTGCCAGTAGAGACCTATAAATGGTCGTGCCATTCAGCAATTCAAAAGACAAATCTAAATTTCATCAATACATTAACGCCTCAAAAGGTACATACAAAAGCGACGAGTTATATATAAGAAGAAATTGCACTGCTCCATTGACCGCTCCCCTTTGGCATGGTAAATGACAACACCAGCAACTTTTTTAACGGACAATTAGAAACATTTTTTGACCGTCATGAGGTCATTGTCATGAGAAATGAAGCCCATAGACCCAACTACGAAAGCGATAACTTTACAAATCCACATTATTGTCGGGAATGTCCGAAACCAAGCGAGCATATGTATTTGAATTGGTGGGCCTTTGTCAATACCATGCTCAAAGGGTACCGTCAAGTCAGGATGAAATGTTTTTAAGTCCTTCCAGCAAAAAAAAAATAGATCGGGCTGAAGGTAAGGAAACATTCGGTTGTCAAAGAAGGTAGTGCCCCTGGGATGCTGCTTCGCTGGAATGTCATGGAAGACTAACAAAATCTATTTTAACGAGCCGCTTAGCAACAGTGAATCAATATTTCAAATGCTGTTATGGCGATTAAGTAATCCGGTCGGCCTTGTCGAGGAAAACGTTGTAGTTTTGTTTGGGGAGAATGGTTAAGATTTTCCTTGTTTACATGCAACTTTGTTTCTGAGATAGATTTTACCCCACCTAGCAAAGTTGACTATAATATTCAGGGAGTCTCAAGGGCGTTAACCACTCTCGAAGGAAGATTTGAAGACAATGCTTGTTCAGAGGATTCTCGTCTGGAAAGCCCGATCATAAAAAGACCTTGCACATGAAGGTAATGAACTTGATTTCTGTCAAAACTCGGAAAATGAAATTGGCCACACATTTTATTTCCTTGCGGATGATGTTATAATATTGAAATTAGTGAACCATTACTGAAGTATTAATAGTTAGCTCACTCGATGTCCTTATATAGAAAAATCACAACTTAATTATAAAATTCAGTTTATACACTGTACTGTTATTTCAATCTTTGACCCCCTCTTACCTCACCAATTGAAATTTTAGTTATGCCAAACCATAATTACAGCTATTGATCTGGTATGTACGCTTATGTGAGGGCAAATTCTTAAATCCACTTTGGTTTCTTGAGATTGTGATGTCAATGATTGAATAACCACTATTTTTTTGTGGTGATTATTGATTCAGACTCGACAAAAGCAACTGTATAAAGTCTTATTTTGGGAACATATTTATTTCATCAAACTATCTCAGCTACATAGTTTTTTACAAATCTGACTTTTGGATGGAATTTGTTTGGATGTCTTTTTCTTAAAAAAAAAAAAAATTTCCATTGATTTTTGGTTTTGTTATGGATGCAATTAGAATCCGTAAACATTTACTTATACTTAACTGTTTTCAAGTCGTACTCATTTTCGCACTGATGGCCCCATGCAAATTGTCTCTTTTATATTTAGATCCATATTAAGCGATGGCGACAACAATTTTGTGACAACTGATATAAGTAGGGACTGCACTAGAATTACCATTGCGGACAAATCCTGCGGGAATCCTGCCATTAGGCCGCAAAGGTCAAAGACAAGGCGGTTGCGGCCAACTCATTCATAGCTTTCAAACATACTGCCCGACGAGTCATTGGACGAGCCCACTCTGGGACGAGCCTGAACAGTGACCGGAATTGAAGTCACTGTTGGATTTAGAAATAGATCAGTGAGTGGCGAGTGGGAATTCCGGTACGGAGCCACCTACCGATCTAAATTAGCCTTAAATTGCTTCTTTTGTCGGTGGTGCATAATTGTGCTGCAAACTATCATCAAATCGTTTTTTAAAGACCGGACAATGATAGATTGCTACATGCAGGTCCACGAATCATCCACGGTGGTGCCTTAGGCCTACCTAGGTACCGGGCCTGGTACACTGTCCGCAGCTATAAATAGCTGTGACCCTGCGATTGAACATGAGGTCAAACGAGCCTCGTTCAAAATGATCCCGTTGTACCGTTATTCCTACAAAATAAATCTTACACTGAGTTGATTTCTTCCACTCCACGGATTTTGAGTGGAACAATATTGATAATTTAAACATATTTTCGACTTTAGCAAGATATTGTCAAGTTTTTTCCGTGATTACGTACTAAACTATAGGAACGGCAAAACGACGCTATCTTGGCCGGCCCCCTGGTCAATGATTTGTGTATGTTAGAACGCGCCCTCTATATGTGTATTTCTCATAGAAAGACGTGTAAACCTAGATTTTTAAGGAAAATCATCTTTGCCCGCATGAAATTTCATCATCAATTTACACAGGATTTAGTAAGTAGTATCAATAACCCAAATTAGGTATGTCCAAAGTGTGCCGCTTTGATATTTTTTTGTTCTATACTCGTTTTATTACATAAATGAGACGTTCAACAGCTGTGTATAAAAGTAATATATACAGTGCAAGGACAGGGCGGATCCAGACCTGACTGGAGGGTGGGTGCCAAGATAAATTTTAAAATTTTTGCTGGGATGTAATGGCTGCGTAGCGGCGCGAGGGGTGGTGCGGGAGGGGTATCCCTCCCTTGCGGGAGGGGTATCCCCCTTCCGCTAGAAGCCGCGGAAGCTCTTCCTTATTATCATTGGAATCAAACTTTTCCACTGTAGTTGAGGGAATGTTCATGGTCGATTTCATGAAAACGGTGCATTTTCCAGAAATTTTTGTGTCTTTGGTTAGATAAGTCCTTTTCAACATGCCTTTTTGGAACAAAACGGTAATTTTCTGATAGGGCCGTTGAGCTGCATTTGGGCATATAGTTTGCCATACAGGGCCATTACTTTCTATGAGATATTTGGTCCCTTCAAACAATCGAACAATAGGAATACTTGATGTCCCGAAACACAACATCACAATTATAAAAAAAAAATTTAAAAAACTTATCCAGCTTGAATTCTTCCTGAATAAACATGTTTCTTGTTTGTTACACATGTGTAGAAATTAATGTAATGATGTTTTTCCTTGTATTCTCACTTCATTTTATCTTTTTAAATCCAAACATAATGTCCCGGCAAACCTTGTTATTACGTTATCCTTCCAAAGCATTCCTAAGTTTGGTAACCTTCTACTAAGATATTTGAATTGGCATCTTATTTCAAGTCACATAATGCGCAGTTGGAAATATGGTTTTCTTCAGCTCACAATGACTATTAAAGTCTATAGAAAGTTGCAAGTTTGGTAAAAATGGTTACCTTTTTAAGGAGTGGTACGTTTATCCACATACTCATCACAAACAAGCTATTAAATATTGACAAAATTGGCATAGATATACTTTATTTCCGAACCACAAAACTTAATATACTTCAATCAGATACATCTTAGTCCATGGGAGATTGTAAAAATGGTCAAAAAATGTTTACTACTAGTTATGGGTGTAATTACGTTCTCGTTTATCACGTTGCATGCATTTAGTTACCATCACAACTATAATGTGGCATAGAATTAATATGGTAATCCAATTATATGTTCTTATATAATAAGTAAGGGGTAGCTTAATATTTTGTTTATTATAAAGTCCAATTTTCAGGCAGAATTCAATTCTCAAGGATACGTATAAACTAAACAAATTGGAGCATATTTCTTGATTTCAATTAGCTACTCAACTTTAAACTTCGTACAAATAAAATTGTTCCCAGCAAACCTCTGAAATGTCCACATGGCATCCTTTTGTTAATTTCAAATTTGTATACACGTATAAACCCTATTCTTTTGCTGTACAAAATTACCCCTTGCATACTGGCAGAAACGTAAGAAGTATTGTTGGCCATATTATTTTTCCCGTAATAGTATTGAATACTTTAAATGTTTAAAATATACAACCATACAATTTTGAGAAGACAATTTTTTTGGGTGTGTCTTAACTCCAAAATGCACCGTTTTCATGAACATCACGACTCATATCACATATCGAAGCCGTGTCGCTGGAAGAGTTTTCAGGACAATTGATCAGGACTCGAGTTTAAATGTTTTATATCAAAATTTCACAGTGGAGTAGTTCAACGCCGATGCACAGTGAAGTTTGAACGACAGTAGGTCAAGTAAAGTGTAAGATAACTATTATGTAGCAAGGGACCCAGCGTCCTAACAATTATCCATGAGTGCAATGGTTTTGGGGTGTATACTAATTATAATAAGGGCTGTTTTTGATATTAGAATGTTCGTGCGCATGGCTACAGATCGCATAGCTCTGTATCCATGGCACGTATGTTCAAGGGTTTATGTTTGATAGAGTTATTTTTGCAGGGGAATTTCTGGAGTTTTGATTTCTTCACAGGTAATTTTACAGAAGCATGATTGATTTGAACTTCATCTTTTTTTTCTTAATTTATATGATATTAAATATCTTTTTGACAACGGTTTAATAATTTTGTTTAATGTCACTGGGACCGATACTGCCAAGAAATCATGTAGCAGTTTCACAATTACCGTTTATGGAGGAACTCCCCAATGCCCAAATCGCGCAGATCGTGTCCTAACCCTCGCCTGTAACCGAACCACATGTATAGTCCTCACATCTGTGATTACGCTGTGACACAGAGATCAGAATTCTTGCTCTTTGCCGTATTGTAGTTATAAACGGTAACGAATGAATAGTTTGGTGTCACGTGTCAAGTACCAGGTCACGTGTCATGTATCCAGATATCAGTTTGCACTTCGGGGGCGACCGATATATATAAAATCCGACTATGTTAAAACAAGGTCTATACATGGCCCTCGCCCAAATGCTATTATGTTTTTCAAAAGAAGCAAACCGTTTATTATGGTCTAAACAGTACAAAATTTACCTTTTCCTACTGAGTCAAAAACCGACTACGATGACGATAATCGGTTGTTTGCTTTTTTCCAATGTAGGGACACGTCATTTTTACCTGACTGGTTCCCCCGAAGCACAATATAAACCAATTCAAATGCCGTGACTCCATCAAATCTTTATTATTTTGTGTTCCAAAATTGGCTGTTATTTATTTCCATAATAAATTCCTTTTAGATCAACTCTGTATATTGTTCTTTAATAATTAATATTCAATTGTCCCCCGCATGAAATGTGAAAAAGATGGGTCCATAAGTCTAACAAACTGAAAACATAATTCAGCCGCTAAATACCCTAACCGTGGACTGAATGAGCAGACGGATCCCGTGTTAGTTTTAGGAGGCTTACAAGCCACTTGCACGCGGCTTGCGGGGGTTATGCGTCGAGAAGCTCTATCAGCTGTTCTTAGGGACGCACCATTTAGACTTCAAGGGGGGGGGGTGTGGAAGTTGGGTGAGGGCATTTTTTTTTCGTTGCCTTTTGGAGCAGGTTTTTTTTCTTTCTTCAAGTCATAGGCTGATTTTTTGTCCGACGTGAGGACGTGGTTTTCTTTTTTTTTTTTTTTTTTTGTGGCGGCTTGCCTCATTGGTCATTTTTTTTTATCTGAGCCTCTGCAATATTGGGGGCCGGGTTTTAGGTAATAGTCATGGCACCTTGCAAGTAATAGCGCGCAGTGTGTGCTGCAGGGAGGGGGTTTGCGCAGAACCTTTGCATCTGTACTTTCCCAAAACAGTCCACATTTCTCATGCAACGTTGATAGAAAAAACAATTATGAAATTTATGAAGGTTCCCTTTATAATGCTTATATGGTACATGATCATTTTTAATTAGTAAATTATTAGTTTATTGGTTAAGTTTGGTTGAATTAAGCATAATGTTCATGGAGATTCGTATAGATCTGCCCGGGGTGGGTTGTGCGGGAGGGGGTGTCGCGCAAGTCGCAGAACCCTTGTAATATTGCTTTCCAAACCCCATTTTCCCATGCATTTGATAAGAAACACCTTGAATTTATAAGTGTTCACTTAAATTATAGTATGATTAACATTTTTTAAAAAGTAAATTAGAGTTGAATGGGTTAATTTTGTTCGAACTAAGCATAAAGTGTTCATGCAGAGTTTTCGTATATCAAGCTGTCCCTGGGGGGGTGGGTGGTGCGGGAGGGGTGTCCCCCTCCCGTGCAAAGCGCAGAATCCTCTCAATAATTACTTTCCAAACCACATTTCCCATGCAAATTCGATAGAAACAACTTAATAAGTGGTTCACTCTACATGTTTATATATGCCTTTTTTAATGCTTATAGGTATTTACAAAGTACAATATGCTAGTTGATGGATTAAGTTTTGGTTGAATTAAACATAAAGTTTCCTCGCGAGTTCGTACAGGTGAGTAAAAATAACTACCCTGAGGGTGTCCGCCATTTTGAACTTTTAGTAACATATATATCTAACATATGTGGTATCAATCTGAAAGCAGTTCATATCTTTAATTTGCTGGCAAAGAGCATTCACATCGGTTAGGTATAGGACCTAGCTACAGTCCTTTGAATCAAGTAGTCGGTTTGCGCTCTGTTCCACGGGATTCACATTAAAACGACGGCGTTCAGCGAGGGAATCAGTGTCCAAAGAAATTGGGCTATTTATTGACAAATCCAGAATCATTGTGACGCTATTTAATTCCCGCAACTCCAGTCACACTTTACCCTAGATGGCCTCTTACATTTCTACTGGGCTCCTCATACTCATAACAATCACTTGCAAAATAAAGTAACTTTGATAATATGGTATCAGTTTTGGAGGATTGTAATAATCATACATATGAAGACACAGACATCTGCAAGGTACAAGTATGGTCCTCTAGTTTGTTGTACCAAAATATGTCCCAATCTTAAAAAATTTTACCAATAACACTTACCATTATTACTGGTTTTTACAAACCTTTTAAAAATGCCCACTCATTTGACACAAACATAGCCATACCCTAATCGTCATTTTGGGGAGTCATTTGCTTAGTTGTCGGCCGTGCATTCAATGGGAATCCGTGAATAGGGGGAAAAATGACCCCTTGATTCAACGGCTGTACATAGCTCGTCTATATACCTAGACCGAATGGCAATGATCTTGCAGCAATTAAAAGATAATTTTATTAAAAATACAAGGATTTTTTTATTCCTGTCAGTTCCTTAAAGTTTTTTGGGGCGTGTCGACAATTCCATTCGTTCTGAGGGCTGTAATGGTTTATCCAATCACTATAATAAAAATTCGATGTCACGATACCGGCTAAATTAAGGCCCCATAAGTAGTAAATTGTCCCTTTTCCTCAAAAGACAAATATTACAATCAAAACAAATGCCTGATAATTCCAAACAACCAAACTTGAACAACTCTGAAGCATTCACCTAAAATTATATTAATACGTTGTCATTACTCACCATTGAAAGTTCTTTTTACGTCACTAGGAATACTTGACAATCTGATACGTTTAAATTTATTCATCTGTTCCAGAAATAATATTTGACAACTTTGGTCCAATCATTTAAAAAGTAGATTAGAGTTTTGGTCACTCATAACAAACTACAATATTTACGTGGGGCCTATCCTCCTCTTTCAACCCAGAGCCTCGATGTTTCGGGACAGCTTTATCCTCTTTGCTGACGCAACAAATGAATCGATAGAGTGTCTCACATTTTACGACAATCTATTCAATTGATTCTGGATTTAAGCCCATTTGCATATTCCGAAAAAAAAATGTTCATAGTATCAATGGGTTAAAGCAACATATTCTGTTGAACAAATTGAGCATTTTCAAGCTGTTTTTTTAGTTTTTAAATCAACACCCTCCCTCTCCAAATGAATTCTTACCATAGCCCATATGCGTTACTGACAGGAAAAAAAATCAGACTAATAACTAAGCTTTCAGTTGATACCACAAATTTGATATTTTAACAATAATAATTCAAAGGGCAGACCCAAATCAGGTAAGTTTGTTATTTTTTATTTGACTCACCCTGTATATCACGCTTTCAAAAACCCTTTCCATGCAATTTGATAGAAACAAAATGTAATAAGCTTATAGATGGGTGACATCATGTTTACAAACACAAGTTAGCACCCTGGTCTACTGACCTTTTTAGAGGTGCGAAGAATATGCCCATACAGTACAACAGCATTCACCGTGCACTGCCCGTGATCTCGAATTTTAAAAAGCACAAGACCTGCAATGCTCACGCATACAGCCTGTGCTTTGTTCGTTGCCCGGCGTTTGACGTCCCATGTTCACTCATGCTAATAGGTATGATCAGCAGTTTAAAAAAGTAAATGAGTTGGATGGGTTATTTGGTTTGAATTAAGCATGAATGCCCATGCAGAGTTTCGTATATATCAAGCTTTTTACAGGGGGGGGGGGTGGTTGCGGAGGGTTTGTCCCCCTTCCGAGCGAACCCTTGCGATTTTCGCTTTCAAACACTTTTTTTCCATGTCAAATTTGATAGAAACAATTTTATATAATGGTAAAAAGTAAAATATAGTTCATGGGTTAACATAAATGCAAAGGAAATGGATAGTACGTATATATCAATCTGCCGGGGTGAGTGTGGCAAATTGCGGGGCGGAACCCTTGCAGGTCACTTTCCAAAACACCTTTCTCTGGCAAATTTGATGGTAAAAAAACCCAAAATATATTATAATGCCAGGACAACGGTTGCAAAAGCAAAATCAAAGTGTTTTCTGATGTAAGTGGCCGCAATGCAGCCATGTGCCGCTTAAGCGATGCGGGTGTGGTGCGGGCGAAACTTTGTAGCATTTAGTGTCAAGGCATATTTAAAGGCACGATCAGTTTGATTTGCTATATCAGAAAATCGAAAAATAATCAAAAATCAGGGTTTTTGCATGTCTTAACGAGGAATGGGATTCCTACATTTCAGGTGGATGGCCTCCGGATGATTTTGATCCTTTTATTTTTACAGGCACAAACAAAAATGTGGGGGTCATGAAATTATTGGATGATAATTTTCAGAAACCGGGAAAATGATTGAAATGAAGCTCTAAAAGCATTTCATCCAAAGTTAAATTGTGTGGGAGATCATTTGCTCCTGAGAAAACTTTTGGACAAGTACACAAATTCGGTTGCTGATTCACTGCGTACTTGGTATTTTTATAGAGAGTAAATGCCTAAAGGGGTTGCTGACCTTGCGGTTCTGCTTTGGTTATTATGAAATTTATGGTTAACGACCGTCGTCATAAGAACAAGTCTAAAAACAATATTTCTACCTTCAATGAGTGGTATAAAAGGTATTTGTCAGATCTGATTGCTGAACTATCCCACCACTAAAATACTTGCTGTTTGGCAAGGAGATTATGGCTAGAATACAATATTTCATACAAAGATAGAAGAAAGGAAATCACTTTATGAAATAAGGTTTGAATGGTAGAGGATTCCCTTGTTTGCGGGATTTTGATAGTTTTGGCATGTTGTGATAGGCTTTGACTCCGTATGGTAATAAAAAAAAAGACTAAAATACCTAGGTATACCTATTCTATCTTGCTTGAGAATGTGTGCCTGAAATACCAAATCTATTTTGGGAAGACAAAATATTTTCTTATGATTGAATGATGATGATTGGGTCGACATCATACTCGTAATTTTAAATGTTCCATTGAAAAACTAGATTAGATCATTTATTTCACGGTTTTCCATAAAGCAATTGCATTTAAAATTCCTTTTAAAAATTAAAAGAACTGCTTCCCCAAATTGTTCACTTTGTGTAAATTTCTGAGGACTATTCTTCAGTTTTTTGTGACTGTGAAAAAGTTAAGCCAATTTGGAAGGAAATCCATATAATCTTGTTCTTCCTTAAAAGCTGATCTGATTTTTTTTTTATTGATTCTGTTAAAATTTTTGGTCCCCAAGACGATTTTTAATTGCTTCTATTTTCTCTGTGTAAAATTTTATATTATAGATGCAAATTCAAAAAGGAAAAATATAAAATTTGGCATGTTGACATGAGCTTTTTTTGAAATACAAGACAAAACGAATATTTCATGCAAGGCCGAGGTAAACTTAGCCACTCCAGTTATAAAAAATGGAGATTTGATTCTAATTTTTTGGTTATTAATTTGGATTTTTTTATGATTGTACATCTGTGTTATATTTAGGGTTTGCTCGTGTACTTTATGTCTGTATATTGTTAATTTTTTTTTCTTTTGCTGCGATTGTTTGGATTCTTTTCTGAATTCCCATGTCTCTTTTTATATTTTTTTTTTAATTGTGATGATATTGTGATGAATAAAAACATATGACATAAAAAAGAGAATGGGTATCCTAACACACCCTGCAAGAATTAAGAATGAAATCAACCAATAATGACAAAATCGGAGATATTAGTCATTAGTGTCCGTTCGAACACTTTCTACAACACGTAAATGAAATGGCGATTATATCTAGCACACGGTGCTTTTCTCTTCCTTTTCTGACAAAATTATTCAGTTGCAAAAACACCTTATGAGAATTCTAGGACCTGATCCTGCACTTTTTAAAGCTATTCGGTTGCAAGTTTCAATATTTGTCCTCTTTAGTGAATCCCTGATAGTGTCTTTAAAATTTTCTACTTTATAGTAGTGTTTCTGGACCAAGCAGACAGTGTAGGACGGTGATCTTTTATGTATCTCATTTCACAGCTCCGGCAACTCGTGCAAATTTTTGGTTGGGGGGAGATGGGGAACTTAGGGAAGCAAATTGCAATCTTATGTCAACCGACGCAATTTTAAAAAACGAGGGGAGTGAGGTCATCAGATGGCAAGATGGAGCGGAATAAAATAATTGAAGCAGCACACTTTCCGTTCCAAAAAAATTCCGGCGCCGGGGGGGGGGGGTGCAAGGCCCAAACCCGGCACCCCCCTGGATCCGACGCCTGCAAGGACAGATGTTAAGGATTGTAAAGAACACTCTAGTGTTTATCATGGGTAAGTTTAGTATGGCTCAACAGCTTGCAAAAGATTAGATATCCAATACGGAATGCGTTTCCCCCTCTTCCTTTCCCGAATGACAAATTAGTCCAAAGTATAATGCTCACAAAACTTTTCGAAAATTATGTTTACAAAAATGAAATATTCACTGGTTATATTTCTCCTCATGTTCAATTCGTCAACAATTTGAGTATAAAACCTTATTTTTTCTTGTTTTGAATAAAATGTTATTATGGTTGTAGAGGAAGAAATGGGGTTTAATAGCTGAATAACAGGTAGAAGGAACGCAAAAGTCAGGCGTTATACCACAAATAATGGTGGGGATTTGATAACTTCAGCTTGCACCAGGAATACATGTGATCACCATGGCACCCAAAGTACAAAATCTGTTGAACGATGACAGACATTTCATAGCCATGCGTATATCTTCCTTTCGTTTGCTTCTCTGCCTTTTTTTGCAGTTGTTTTGCAGTTTTGAAATGTGTATATACAGGAGAGCAACAGGCCAAAAACATAATAAAGTGATGCAATGAAGACATATAGAGGAAAAATAGTGCCACACTTGATCGCCTATTTTATTTTGGGGGTTGTTACCATAAAAGGAATTATGTGATCTTGGGTGTTTGAAGACAAACAAGTTATAAAACACCAATTCCTACTTTCTAACAATTGGCGTATACTCATAGGTGATATCTACGGTCAGTTTTGTTTTTATTTCCACCAAAGAAATATTTGCCAAACTGACGGGTCTCCTGACAATGGGAATACCAACACACACTTCCGAAACCTCAAAAACGTCAGAAAACATTCCAGACGTCCGATCATAACACTAAAGGCACACCGCCGTCCAAATTACCCGCCAACAGCACTCTTTGCAGATAGGGTCCTAAGCGGTGGATAACTGGAAGGGGTATCTCACCCCCTGAAACCTGTCAAAAGGTAATCAATGGGTAATAGAAGAACAGAACTTCACGTGACAACAATGACAGACACATCTAGTCTCCATAGTGGACCTTTAAAAAAAAAAAAAAAAAAAAAAACTCCACTCTCAGAATGAATGGGGAAGTAATCTGAGTATACAGAGTCTGCAGCTGCCGATTACCATGTTTACTCCCTCAGAAAAATTCGACCTGGACAGAATGTTGAATCAGCACGGATTGAACTGTATTAGAGTATTTATCCACGAACCGAAGATAGAATACCACCCACCGCATTGCAAACCATGGCAAATAAACCAAGAACCCACATGACACTTGTAGGAGAATGTCTCTAGCATATTTTTGATGTGAAGATAAGCTGATCGCGGAGATGAGGAAACATTGCACTTTCGCAAAGCAACATGTTGCACTCTTGTCTACCAACAGCGTTGTATCATTCAGTCCTGCAAACGAAGATTTCCGTTCGTCACAAGATGGAGACTTGAACCTTAAATCGAGAGTTCCAAATCGATTTTGAGCTTTGAAATGCTTCTCCATCCACGTTTTGAATAGAATTAATTTGAAAAGTTGAATAAAGCGGTATTTGAGTGTAAATGATGCGAAAATACCTTTTTTGTAACATGCAAATTTTGTTATCTTGAATTTCAAGGCTTTGCAGATTGACAAACCATCAACACAAACCCAGTGCGTAGTATTTTGATACTGTTATTTGATATTGTCAGTGTAGCTAGAACTACTGCTCCGGAAAACATCTGGTTTCCGATCAATCACCAAGGTTTTGTCTTAGGTATAGAACTTCCAATTTAGATGCGCCTTTTAAATTATCACTGTTAGGGTCGCTAATAAATTATTACCCAGACTCAGAAAAATTAGAGCTGTCATAAAAACAATGAATCATCGGTCCAAACTTTTGAGGCGGTTATGACCTAAATCGAAGTTCCGAAGATTTTCACGGAAGGTAAATTATGGCAAGATTTACTACCGTTAATAGAGAATGTGTATGAACTGTATATTGATCTGTGACCGAAAAACAACCCCATAAGTAATTTCGTCAAGTTGTTAGGACTCACACATCTAAATACTCTAACTGCAGTCATATTATCAAAAATAACCGTAGGCACTTGTCGTAATAATTTTGGAATTCAAGTAGATTTTTTGTTTTTTATAATTATTCAAGTTTTGTAACATACTTAATTTGGGTTATTGATTGGGTTGAGAAAAAGCTCCTTTAACGAATGCATATTGTGAAAAACATAACGTGTGAAGAGTTTCCCAAATTGTTGTCTGAAGTTTCAGCCAATTTAGGTTACAATCCGTAAAAGCAGCAGTGCCTGGTACCATGGACAGTCGATTTGTTCCCGTAGGTTAAAAGCTGTCGCAACAGAGTGTTACTACTGAATGCATATTCAGGCAATGTGTTTAGTCTATTTCAGTCATATTAAGGTCGCCACATACTGAGGCAAACGGCTAACGATACCACAGTAAATCTGTCAGGATTGTTCCTTCGAGAAAAGATTTTGTTAACCGAAACAAACGTTTAATGTATCGTCAGAGAGCGAGGCTAGATATATTATTAACTGGAGTTTCTTTCTCTTTCAAATAAAACAGCTTATTAAAACCTCTTCAGAACAAATCGGGACAGCTGATTTCCGTTGATAGATTCAAAGTTTGCTAAGAAAAACTTTTCTTTAAATATACCCTTTGGTAAGAGGTCATTTAATTAATTTCCTAGTTGGAGATTGTCCAACACATACGAAGTCTGTTAAAGATACTCACAGGCAAAGAGTCATTCATTTGTCTGAGAGTTTAAGATCTTTAACGACCCTAAAGCCATTAAATACAGACGATGTAAAGAACTCAACCGATATTGTAAGGTAAGACTTCCCTATCTGAGTCACACCCGTGAAATACACTCTCATTCAAAGAGACTAATAGATTATTGTCGAGGCCATAGACCTCTTTCAGTTGGATCACCCTCAAAGACGGCGTTTCGGCAATGAGTCAATATTATTACTAAGATTAATCGTCCTGTGATATACCTAACCCGTTAAATACATCACTTGGTAGTGACGCAATACGATTGTCACTTCGCATAAAAAGTGCAACTGCAACCCAAAGAAAGACCCAGGTGAAATGTGAGTCCGGCCTTTATCTGCAAAGGACAGTTTGTCAATGTCGGGATCATAAATTAATGACGACTGATTTCTTGAGTTATGCAGACTCGTGTGCCATGTCCTAACAAGCTGAGATGCAAAAATCACTCAATCTGGCAATCACACCATATAAAGTTACATTGAACGACAAGCAAGGATAATCAGAGCCTTCTTCTACCATATCATAGTCACTGGATTGCATATGGGTCAATATGTCTTCTGAGATAGAGGAGATAAGAAGAAGATTAGCCAAGTGAACTGCTCTGAATATGCAAATTCAGTAGATTCGAAGGAAGATTCACTCCCAACTTTCAATGATCATATCAACATTCTCCTAAAATGGACTTTGCCTGCTTTGAATGGAATATGTATAACACATGGCTTTTTAAATTCAAGAAATCGTATCATTGGAAGAGTGGTTGAATGCTTGTCAATCTTTCAATATAAGAGTAGGAAAAATATCATTGTCACTTACATTCAATAGCTGTAATGATAAGACATTCCATTCATTGAGGACGAGTTCCATGCCACAAGGCTTTGAACTGTTTGTTGGTATTAACTCTAATAGGAATTGGACTTGAAGTAATATTGACATGATTGCCACTACATACAACAAATCCGTATGATATCTACTCTAGTTGCGATATGCTTTACAAGAATCAGATCAGCAATGCGCGAAAACCAAGAGAAGGTCATTGTATCTTTGTTACTTGAGAGGATGCGCTATTACATTTCCATCCAGTAGTTTACCACTAACAGTAGTATGAACCATGTTTGTGATACATATTATAGTTAGAAACTCTACATGAGTGAATTTATGTTAACCTATCATTTACAAAAACAAGGCATTCATTGCCTAAATTAGTGAAAGTTGTGTCTGATAATTTGTCATTCATTACAGAAATCCAAGGTATATTTTTGTCATTGGACTCCTCGAAGTCCTGTACTTCAAGTAATCAAAGTACTCTATGAAGGTCTTAACAAAATCACGAGTAGATACTTCAGTGTTTATCTCAAACTTATCTTTACGACATCAGTTAATGTGGAGAAAATGATTCCCATGCAAAATACAAAACCAAAGTGGTATACTCCCATTGACCGAGCTGTTCTTCGTTGTTTTAAAAGCTTGCGAGGATATCCTGCAGACCATAATGGAACGAAATTGATTTTGTAATATAAACGTGTTACAGGCTCGCGTACTATTATGAGTTGTAAGGGAACAGATGAGCACTTTATATAGCTACATATAAACTATTGGAAATCGATTAAGAGTTTCCCGTCACATTGTTTCCAACATCACATTATGAGGAAACTAGTTCATTATTCATTATTTCCCAGATTTCACTAATGTGAACTTTCGAGATCCTAAATGCACTGTACATACCTTTAGAATCTGGGAAAGATGTTGGGAACCTAAACATCGCAATGAAATGAACGCTTGATTAAGGACTTGATTTGTTTCCAAATCAGACAAAACTTGCCAACATCGACTGAAAAGTTGTTAGTCTACCACCAATGCTAAAAAATAATTTTTCGAAAATATGTCATTATTTCTCAAAATGTTAATTTTCAAATCATAAACGCGGTTGGGCGACAGGAAATCAAAATAGAGTTAAAGGGGGTTAATGGCGACATTATGGAGAGGGTCCTACTTGAGATTTTATGAATGTTAGTTACGTACATCTGGAGCAATTCCGTAACCGGGAGGAGGAGAGGAACCCGACTCCTGTCCGCCCCAACACTTTCTCGAGGGGAACCTCGCTAAATTTGTTTCATTAATTTCATATATAGAACGACAAACCCACTGAGAAATGATGCTTGTTCTCCACGGTCACGGAGGGAGTTGTTCCAGATCCAAATATGTACTGGTCTTCCAAACCTCAAACTCCTTTACGTATCCCCTCAATTACCACGATTACACACAAGTTATTACATGTTAAGATTCTTGCAAGTGAATTCAAGATATGAAACAAACATCAATTCCACAGTAATTTTGATTTTAAAATATTACCTTTAAATCTTTTTTGCTGATTTTTACTGACGGATATTACTTCATTAATAATAAATCATGGAGGGCGTTTACAACAAACATAAAGAGACACGGAGGCAATTCAGGAAAAAATGGAGTCCTCATTTGGTTTCGAAAACTTTATAGAATGCTTACCAGTGTATTACGTCAAACTTGAAGTGAGCAAGCCGCAGACGCCGTCTCTGGTGTAAAAAAAGATAAAGAGATAATGATAACAAGATAATGACCCAAAAGGCTTCAGAAAGTTTAGAAAACTTGTTTTTGGTTTTCTTTTCAACTTGGATATCTTCCAACCGTCTTGGTAGGGTTCTATAAGGTAATAGGAACACAATTACTTCTTACTTCAAAGATTGAATTTTAAATAATAATTTGAGTGTGCACCTCACCACAGACGAAGAAAGATGAAAAGTCAATTTAAGATGACATTTCAATTTTTTCTTTGGAGGTTAAGATATAAATCCAATTTAAAATAATTCATCTAAAAGTTGACTTTTCAATCTTTCTTCGTATGTGGTGAGTGCACACTCAATAAGATTGAAATTCAGATTGGAATAAGAGAGTAGATATTTGTATTCTATTGACAAAAACAATCATGGTTAATCTGAAACAAAAAATCCTTAAAGCAAAAAGGAACCATAAACATTCACCATTTTGGATACGCCGTTAGGGGTATTTCGTGAGCAAACAGCCTCGTCCTCGGATAGTTCAAAAAGTTGAGAGTTTGATATCATTTGAACCGATAGCCTTAGTATGATGTTTGCCTAATCTGACATCCAAATTTGATCGTATCTGTAAGAAATTTGGCAATTTCCTGTAGAACAGAAGTGCAGTACAACCGCAATTGCCTAAAGAACTCTGAGATACAAACAAGTTGCCTAATACAAAACCGCAGATTGAATCAAGTGAAATTCTGGGAATGAGCCTTGCGCAAGGAATACCATAAATAAAACATGCTAGAGTGTACATTTAATTTGTATTTGTAACCAGCATGACCGTTTCCGAAAAAGAAGTCGTATTTAAAATTGTTTTTTAAAGTTTTATGTATGTAGTTGTGCTGTGACACGTTTCGTGGTAACTAATGTTATTTGCAAAACCTTATTACAAGATTGGTCCGCAAATTATGTTAGGACATTCTAAATCATAGGCGTTATGAAACACCATTATTTAACTAAGGCTCTGAGTTTTTGATTGTATGTATTAATGTAAAAAGAACGATATTATGTGGAATTCAGTTGGGGTGACCTTGTCTCGATTTTGCCCGTAGTACGCATGTAGGACACTATTTAAAACACTTAACGTAAGGATACAGCGAACGATAATATGTAGTTATTGATATAATATATTACGTGAGGGCACATGTGGTCAAGTAAAACAACGACCGATCATGACCCAAAGGTCCTGGTTCGAGTCCGATGAGGCCAATGTGTTGTGCACTGCGGCCAGGCACTTTACCTCGCTTGCCTCTCTATCTCTCCACCCAGTGCCAAATGGCGGGGCTGTTAGGAATAGTGTCCATTGAGCGGCCGCCCAGAGTTATGAGTATAACAGCTAGATTATAATTTCACGAATTTTGACTCTAATTTAGTTTTAAATTGAGTGTATCAAACATTACGGGTGCCTTCTGTCATTCACGGACCCCTTGGAAATAGTTGGCAAATTCAGCCGATTAAGGGTGTTATTCTGGCTAATTGAATGTTGTACGTATGTGCTATCTTGGCTTGTATTTGTTTTGTATATCTGTAATTTTCTTTTGTCGATTTGCCGACTAACTAAACACACAACAAACAAACAAAAATACGTATATTATATTAACAATTGAGGAGTCTTAGAATAAAAAATAAGAAAAAAAAACTCCCTACCTATTTTCTGCGTGATTATTAAATCAACCTTTCCATACTATCTGTGTTGACAAATAAAACATTCATGTCTTGCCATCGTCACATTATATTAGTGGGTAGATGTAATTTTTTACGTTTTAATTTTATCAAAAACTTAATTTTATGAAACTTTCTGCCATTATTTGGAGGCATTTCCTTTTAAAAACTGTTTATTTTATGCAAGAACCATATTGACAAATTGACATGATGTGATAAGAAAGGTTTTGTAATATACAAACCAGGAGAATCGTGTAATTTATCTTGCCAATGCACATCACGAATCATGTCCATTTAGCTTAGCCAATCCAATCCCGAAAGATAAAAAGTTGATTCGATATAGGTATGCATATTGAACAAGTTAGACAAATTAAGGGAAAAGGAGAAAAAAAACTATGAAATTTAAGTGCATAGATACATTTACAATTACAGTGAAAGATGATTGCTCCCATACAAGCGCTTTAACTTCATAAGTATTAAAGAGAGTGCGTGTAATCCAGTGAAAAAGCGCAGGACTCATAATCATAGACCCTTAAAATCGTTATCTTGAACCCCGCTGTGGTCAACGTGTTTGTGTCCCTCGACAAGATACGCAATCTCAATTGCCTCGTCGACCCAAATGAAATCTGGGGAATATTACAATCTAAATGCTGATAGGCACTTGCGCTTGTATGGCAGTCTTTGAGCAGCCACATTAGATTGAAGCGAAATGTTTATTGCGACGATTTTCTGAAGGTGGGAAATACGTAATAATAATTGGAAAAACAGACGCTTTCAGATTTCTGTTTACGGTGATTAAGCGCTATCTTAAAACTGGTTATTATTATTATTATTATTACAGAGTTACCAAGCCTTATGTGAGACATAGGGGGGGGGGGGAAACGCATTCATATGAGTAGGGTAATTAAAAGGGGCCATTATGGACCAAAAATCGATTTTCCAGAAAACTCCACGTGCAAAAGTCTCCCAACCTCCTTTCCACACATTACACAGCACCCCTTGTCATCCCACTCCCCACATACAACCCACAGAAACCTCCACTACATCCCCTCCCACCCCATCCTCCACTAAACGCACAGAAGAAGTGCTTGTGCAATATCTTCCTAGACACACGGGCCAGAGTTATTTGCGAAATGAAAAAAAAAACGAGTGACTTCAGTAATCACAATTGTTGGGAACCTGTGACACAACCTGTCTCTTCGTCCACATTTCCACACACACCCCCCACGTCCCGTTTCTTGAATGTCAATTTACGTATTTAATGTGAAAGTTATGGTTTTCATACAGATGTTATTCCCCAGAATCCAAGAGGGTGAAAACATGTTTGATTTGATTGTCATGTTCCATAAATATGGCGAATTACAGGAACTGCGAACGATAACTTGCCGTTTGCACTCCAGAAGGAATACAGACACAGAAACAAATGAAATGGCTTCAAAATAGCCGCTTAATGAATTGTTAGGGTTCGTAGGGTTTATTTAAATGTTTGCAGGGAAAATATGGAGTGGTTTTGAGGACGGGAAATGAGATAAAGTCAATGGAAGACGGTGGTCTTAGAAAAATGTGTGAAAAATTGGAGACATCAAAATGCTACTCGTCTGATAAATCACATGGTTTACATAATCATGTCTAATTACGTGTTCACAGTGCATGCCAAACAGCACAAATGTCAACGGTGCGATTAAAAAGTTGTTTTCAAGTTATCATGTGACCGCTTTCTCGTCATTAAATTTCCCGAGTCCAACGGCCCTGGACGTGCTCCCGTTTTCTATTGACATTATCTCATTTCCGGTCTATACAACCACTCCGATTGTTACCCTAAAATTTACAGTATACCCTGACAAACCCATATAATCCATTTAGTGATTATTTTGCAAACCTTTTGACGTTCCTGTGCCTGTATTCCTTCTGGAGAACAATCGGCAAGATATCATTAGCTGGCCTCTATAACCCGCCATATTTAGGGAACATGACAAGCAAATCAGACGTTTTTCGCACTATTTGATTCTGGGAAACCGCATCTGTCTGAAAATCGTAATTCTGACAATAATTACGTAATGTGTAGTCAAGAACTCCTGGTGCAATTTTAAATCAATTTTTGAATATAAATTGTTTTTCTGCATGTTGCAATACTTCTGGCCAGTGTGTGTAGATACCCTCATGCACAGCAACTTCTGTTAATCCCTCTCAGACCCCAAATTTGATTTAAAAACAATTTGATTTATAAAAATTTGCATATAACAAAAAACATGGCAGCGCAAAAATTTGAAATTTCGCCCGAGGAGTTCGATCAACTCTGCGAGGATCAGCAACCAGAATTCCAAGAAATCCTCAAATGAAGCGATCTGGAAGAAAATGCAGTCTACAAAATTACAGACACCAAAAAGATTGAAACCTCCGACGGTCGTCAATCCACCATCATCATTCTCTCTGGAGGTGAACAAGTTTGGGCTCCTTCGGTTCTATCCAAGAAACTAGAAACTCAAAAACCTCCTCTTCTAGTTAGACCCAAAGGCAAGCGCAAGAGCAAGAATGGACGCTATTACAATGACCTCGATCTAGTGAAACCCAAAAACTAAATCCCAGCTGGATAAAACTCCAGCCGGGATTTTTTTTTACTTTAAATTCTTAGGTGGCAACACAGTGTTTTCTGGTACAACCATCAACTCTTGCCTAACGAAGGCTCTCTTTGGCGCACCTTCACTAAGATAATATAAAATTGGATCTCCTGGTTTTCTAACCACACTATCGATTACATAAGTGTTGAGACTCCAAATAGCGTCTGTTGCTCGCCTTCTTGAATCTCCCTCAGATTCTCCAGACTCGTACAAGTACCTTAGTTTTACTCGCCTTTGGAAATCTGTTTTTAATTCTTTTAAGTTTTTGTTGGAGCTGAACCTGTCAGTCTCCGACTTTCTTTTTCTTAATTGCTTCAATTTGGCCTCATTCCAATCAGTCTAGATTTCTTCTTATTTAAAAGCTGCGATCACGTCTGGTCATTCTCAAAAACTCCACTCTCCCTCTCTGATCTTACATTCTTTTCCCCTCTAGCTTCCAACAAAATTTCTTGCGCAGTCTGATACCCAAAACAGTCTTTCCGCCAGTGGTCCTGTTGAATCTTTCGACAATAGCTTGAGCTCGATGTTGCTCATCCTCACCTCTACGAATGTTCCATTATGCTTTTTCATCACTTTTGAACCTCACGTCCCATGACTGCTCGACCAGGATCAAACTTGACGCAATTTGGCCATGTCGTCCTTTTTCTAAAGCGTAATATGTTCCCTCGAATGCTTTTTGCAACATCCTTCCTCCGAACTCTTGGGCTTAGAGGGCTCACCCTCTTTGTATCTGCTACTACATCAACCACAGTTTATAGCTATTTATAGAGCTTGCGGTCCTTTTCCGGTCGATCTGTGGTAGAAACAATAAATCCGCTTGTGAATCTCATTGGGAACCCACGTCAAATTTTTGCTCTTGGGATGTATTTCGGAGCTTGCAGATAAATCTGCCACAAAGCCTTGCTTTTTTCAAAAAATTGTCTAGCTGCATCCTTACTAACTTTGCCTTCCTTCGCTAGCTTGTCGATTGCGGAAACACCTTTCCAGTAACCCTTTGGGAGTAATCAATTTTAGCTAGTTTATTGGTCCATTTATTTTTTAAAATAAAAAGCAAGGAGTATTGTATCTTTTTGGATTTATGCTGCTTGTCTTCTAGACACTCCAGAAAGAAGAATTCGCTCAAGGCTAGACAGCTTGACTGTTGGCTCCTAGAACATACAAGAAAGCGCAGCGAAGTGAAGTCGAAGTCCAAGTCTAAGCCAAAAAAAAAATTGTCAGAATATATTTCCGACAGATTTAAAAAAAAAAAATTGCCAATGAAAAATCAAAGATGTCAGGCTGTATTGCGCACATCCTGTTTTACGTAATTATTGTGCGAAAGAGGATGGTAGTGTTCTGATTTGAAACAATGCGAGCTTTTTTGAACCCTTTTTCTTCCCAATGAGATATTTTCGCTTATTACTTTCTTGGAACGGTAAACGAAAGAAATTTTTTTGTACACGCCTTTGTAGACGAGTGTTCAAGGGAAATTCATCAATACCCTCCAATAGACCATAAAATACACGATAAGACAAACAATCACATCGACATCTTCAATTCTACATTGACGATCGATCCATTCTATCTCATCACTTTGCCCACATCGACCACCTGGTAACAGGGGCGGTATTAAGAGGCCACAATCCCGTCGTTTCATTTGCCTTGATGAAACAGGCGCAAGAAAAACTTTTCAATAGCATGTGGTGCTGCTGCAAAAGACCTACGCGTTGACGCAGGTAAAATTTCAGCAATCGGAAGAAAAAGAAAAGAAGTAACCGACCACTCAGTCAAAAATAACTGGTTTTAGATACAAATTTTTGAGAGAGCATCTAACAAACATCTCCTTGACAATTAAATTCAAGAGATTTTTTTTTTGCTCATCAAAAATATGCCCCGAGATATACTAGAGTAATTAACGCAAATCTGATTCCAGCGTATATGCAATTTTCTTGCCAGATCGAAGAGCTCTTCTAATTTTTTGCCGTCGCTTCCATTTTATTTGTAATTGTAAATTTACGCTTTATTTTTTCTCCTCTTACTGACCGACCTTCGAGAGAATGTTCTCTAATGCTTGTTTTTTTCCCTTTTATGAATTCCACCCGCTTGTTTCGCCTTCAGATCGAAGCTCTCTTTCCCTTTTCAGCCTGTCAATTCAATTAGGTCGACTCTAGTTCGATGCCTTGATTCCAGCCTTGTGCTCCTGTAATTTTCTAACTCTCTAAGAATGTGATGAAATTCGTTCGTTGCTACCAGTCCCATCCTGCAACGCCGTTGGACACAAGATCTTTCACGGTATTCAGCCTATAACTCACATTCTTTTGATGCTCTCATGTTTTTTCTACCTTCTTCATAGTCGCTTTTCAAAGTGCCACTCTGGCCGCACTTACATCCACTTGCCAAGGTTCCAACTGCACCAGTTCTTGTAACCGACCTGCAATGAGTCCTGAAACTTGAGCGAGATTGTAAACACAATTCCAGACTGTCTTGTATTTTCTCCATTATCGTATCTCGGTGATTTACTTCACCTTTTCCAGAATTCTCTGATTTCGGAAGATTTGTTTGAGTCGAAATTGTCCACCTTGATCCTCAGTTGCTTCTGGAAGTTCGGTAAATTTGCGGTGCGCTTGGTTTCTTCAGCTTTTATTTATTAGATAAGCACTTCGTCATCGGTATAATTTTTCCTTCTACGTGAAAAATCTATGAAATGTTTGGAGTATTTCGTTTAGACAATCTTTGCGCATGTTAAAAACTGAAAATTCCTAGTTCTTTAACACCGATTAACACGGTACTTAGTGGATATAAGTCTTCAGCATGCATTTTTTTTATCGCCGTTTATCCACATGCAAGTTTGCTTCCGTTATCCGCGAATGCTATGATTCAGCTTGGACGTATCCAAACTGTAGGATTTTGGGTTCGAACCCATATGTCAACTGTGTTCGTTATCGAATATTTAAATCGCGTCAATCACCCCATCCTAATCGTTAAAAATAATTGTTGGCCAGTGGATTTTTGATGAACTTTATCACACCGAGTCATTATGGGGGAGGGTGTGCTATGTTTCATCGGTTTTGCTGAAGAGCAGAGTCCAAGGGCGCTGGAATTTGGAGCTCCAAAGTCCATTTGAATGGTACTGAAGGAAACCGCGACGAAGGATACCCAATGTCCTTCCGGTGGTTGTCTACTGGAAAGAGTCCATGGTTCTAATCGCGATTTGCTGTGGATTGGGCGATTGTTACCTTATCCCGTCCCTATTCCGTCGAACGATTAGTATTTTAATAATTTTCGACCATTTTTGCCATTCGCTAGTACTATGTTCTTTTAGCTCTCACTGAAAAGTACGCCTTGGTTCCATCTTTCGTGAGGAATGACTATATATCTTCCTAAATCGTAAGGTTTAGGTCGTGTTTCGTGTTGGATGATCGCGTCCACACGTAAGCTTTGTTTACAGGATCTCCATTATCGAGCGGAGGACCGCTATTTTTCACATTATGGAGATCCATATTCAGATTCTCCGCTCATCATTCCTCCACTTTTGTCCAACTTTATGTTGTTTAGGTGGGATACGTAACTATCGACATCCCCTTTTGTAACAAAGCATCATTGTTTCAGTGGATCTGCTAGCTCAACAATTTTTCTTTGAACCCAAGTTTAAAATTCGACCCCTTCATGCGACCTCCAGATTTGGATAGAACATCAGTCTTCAAGGCATACGGTGTTAGGTCTAGCTTCCCCCACTTCGCTCCTCTAGAACCGTTTGCTCACTCATCATAAGCCGTAGATTGACATCCTCTTTTTTTATTTCTAGCCAAAAAAAAAGCCTCCAAAAAGTATTTTTTGGAGTTTTTTTTAATTACACTTTATATTTCTGTAACATGTCTACAGGCAATGTTGTGATTTATTCAGTTTATTAGCGACCATAATTGTTCCATCCACCTGAATTTTGAAATCAAATCTATTTTCCGAAAATGTCTGGGTTAAGGAGCATCCACATCCAACTCGGATTTTTTCGTATCGGAATCGTGTAACACTCTCCAAATTTAAACATCGCGCACGATCGGAACGTTTTTCAACAGCTGCGTATCCCTTGAATTTATCACGACATTCGGGAGATTGTCAGTGTGCTATTGTTTTTCAGATAAACCAAAAATTCTTCTCTTGGGGGTAATTTCCACAATCCTATCGACTGTGTAGGTTCCCTAATCCAGCCAATCGTCATCATCCAAACCTAACATATATCTAACGCATCCGGCAACCAAACTTGACGATTTTCCGGAACCGTCATTTCAATCACCCGGTTTCACGATTGACTTCGAGGGTAAGACCTGTAATTGGCGCTAGTTAAGTTTTGAGCTAAACTTTGAAAAAGTGTAATTTCAGCGGAATAGTGGCTTCGGTGGTTGTTCTAATGTTCAGCTCCATATCTTACTGTCATACCGTGGTAACAGGTTGTACCATCCTCCCAAACCTGTATCTCCTTCCTTCACCACTATTTTTTCTCCTCCTTCCATATTTTCATCGAGTTTGTACGGTTTGCCCTGCTAGCGTCCATATTATAGTAGGGTTTTTCATCTTTTTATTTTGAAAACTAAGAACAAACGATGCATTAAGCTTCATCAAAGATTTAGACTATCGTGGTTGTGGTGTTTTTTGAAACCGACACAAATCATTTCCTTTGATAAACCAAGAAATTCACGTTTATTTATTTATTAAACGGTATAAACAACCAGAAAAACAGCGGAGCTGATATACTCTGGCTTACAATATATTCACAGAAAATTAGTATTTACAGCAATTACAAATAACATCAAAACAACCAGATTGAAAACAAGCGGCAAGTAAGCGAGCACACAGACAAAAAATTTTTAAAAAGCACACTTAAAAATCTCTACTTGCTTTCTTAAAGTAACCTGATTATGTGGGGAATGGTTTGATTTTGGCATATCTTTCAGTTCTTGTTTTTGCTGGTTTCCTCAAATTTTTTATATGTCCTGAGAGTATATCTTGTTTAGGTCTAACAGGGAGGAGATGTTGGTGGCGCTCCGGAGTTGAGCGCTCTGGCCATAATTAATGCTCACGACGATCGATAGCTAAGCAAATGCCCCAATCAAGCGAGCAGTATCATAGTGGTTCTACTTACTGCTAGTCTAATCCCATAAGATCTTTTTTGGATCATCTCAGCTGATGGCTCTGATGCTGTGTAATGGATGGATGCCACCACCGGACAGGCGTACTCAAGCCCGTACCTGAATATTAGGTTTGATAAACCGCAAAACGGTCCTCAACTGGAGCAACGAATCCTCGTAAGCAATATACAGTCGGAATAACCTTTTCGATGCCCCGGCTGCCCGGCCTTATCATTTCTGACACCCTGCTTATCCATCTGAATCTTTTGAATTACAAAACGCCAAGCGTTTTCATGTTGTCGACAGTTTCGAGCGTTTCGCCAGATAACATATAAGATGGGTAATCGTAAGCCACTTTTTTAGAAAAAAAGTTACTATGAATTAAAAGAAAGTTTCAGAATCGTTTTCCAAACATATGGATGATTACACAGCGTCCTAATTTCCAGACGGAAGGACATTATAAATTATCAAAAATGGTTGTCCAACCCGATGCGTTTTGGCAAGCATCATTAAATTTCACTGTTTGGGCCGCGACGACGGATTTGGTATCCTCAAGTAAGAGCCCACCACGAAAGTGTCCCTATAATCCGGAGCGTCTTCAGATTTCTCGCTTCACTATCAAATCAGAACAATTTTGAGCGAAATGAAGTGTCCCCTTCCCACTGAGCAGCTCATTTAATCGCTCATAGGGAATCGATCTAAGTGCTTTTGAGAGATTTGCAATGAATTCGTAAAACTCCAACTACAATTTTTGGCAGAAATATGATCCCCCACTGCAATGGCTTGGGAAGGGTGAGATATATCCATCGTAAAACCTACACTCACGGTGATAGAAATGAATACAACCAAATTCTGAAAGTCCTCTCCCGGTTATACGACGAAGAGAGATCTACCAGTTGTGTATATTCCATCCAGCATTCCATATCCGAACAGACTTTTGAACAACGATCCCGGTTATGTAGATAGATCACCTGGCCTGTAGATTTATTCAACCATAGGATCTTTTGTCTTGGATTCATCCAAGGGATTCACAAGAGCTGGAGTTACGAGAATCAACGACAGCATACGAACCTACGTCTGGGCTAATCTAGGATCAACAAGCCTCGACCAGAGCCACCATATCTTGGTTCGGGTAGAGCTTTCGTGCTCAAAAACAGTTTAAATGTGGAAGCATCGATTAATTCAGCTGTGACATTCCGAGTTCTATCTCCTAGATACCAATAAACTTTACAGTAATGCCCAAAGCAACTAGATTTTGTTGTAGAACTGGTTTCAGTACCTGCTTTACCTCACAGGAACTTCTCTTGGGAAATTGAGAATGGTACAACAATTTCATTCAAGTGCGAGACTTCACCTGAAAATTGGATTGAAATGAATCGGTGCATGTGCAAGATTTTGAGCAAAATCTGAGTCAATCCAGATCAAGATGATGACTTTGATGAACCCTAAGTCCATCGAAGCCGCAAAGCGAATCCAAGAAGAGATACTTCTCACAAGAAAAGATCCTAGCGATTCACATTAGGTGTAATTGTTTCGGCTTGTTCGCATTGTATTTTGGATATAAAAAAATGGAAACCAGTGAAAATCAAAGGTCCAAGAAAAAATTGAACGTGATAGCAAGAATTACCATAATTGAAAGAGAAAAGCAGCTCACAATGCAAAAGTTGAACTTGCTTTCGAGTTATAATGGATGATTTCTTGACTGGAAAATTTTTGTGGTTGAAATAAACAAAAAACCTCTACTCTAACAAATTTTTTGTTAGAGGTTTTTTTTTGCTTCTCATCACCCATTTTATTTCTTTCTTCTTTTTTCTTTTCTTTCAATCGTAATTTTCCTTCACCGCGGTGTACAAAAGTCCTTCCACCCAATAACAAAGGTCAAGATGATGATCACCAAAAATCCCACAACGCTCGCGGCTGATTTCAAAACAAAATTGATTACCGAACCAGTAATCCCTGGGAGAGCGATCAAAACTTGTCTCCGAGCTTTAATCAAAAGTTTGCAATTTTTTTGTAGCTGCGCACTTTGAAGCCACCTCAGACCAAGTTTTTTTTGGCTTTGGTGGTCCTGATTGAGGACCAGGTTCAGGACCAATGCTCAGGACTTGGACCGGGTGGAGTCGGCTTTGGAGCTGGAGTAACTGCTGCGACTGTATTCTTGGTGGCTGCTACTATCGATGCCACTATGGTTGAAATCTCAAGACCTACGCGTGAAGAATCGATGCTAATCGTGACAACCCTCGCGGTCTGAACAATCACACGACTCGTCACGTAGACTTCCTCACTTTTCGATGAATTTTTCAATCGTTCGACGCAAACGCTGAAGAGAATTTCGGATTTTAGCCTCTTGATCGGCTATGGCTTTGTCGAATTCGTTGATTTCCGATTTGCAGTTCCCGAACTCCTTTCCGCATCTTCTTCACTCACGGGTACAAGAGGTTCTTCATCCTTCGAATCCCTCGTACGTAGGTTAACGATGCTAACAGAATCTTTCACCCCTGGAGTTTTAGCGTGTGAGTTTCGTTGGCTTCTTTTCGTTACGTCTTTGTACGAGATTCTCGTAGAAATCGGATAGTCGTTTTAGTTGCTGCTCATTCAAAAAATTGCGAATTCTTCGTGTTGCGATCGGTAGCTCGTTAGTTGGTTGCTAACTCATCATGCATTCAGCGCTTGTTGAGTATTGTCGTCGAATGGGTTTTGTTTCTAGACGGTAAATCTAGTTCTCTACGTGCTTGTGGGCGTATTGAAGCTCTACTAACACTCGCGCTAACTTGCTTGCTGACGTCTTGCGTTTTTTAGTTGGGCTTTTAAAGTCAGCAACAACGTAAAACTTCTCGCGAAAACCAGGTTCCTTCCCACACCATAATTGGTTCTGATGTACTAAGAGCTAAATTTTCGCGGGTTTCTTTTTGCAGTTAGTTTGGGTTGTTTTCCCCACATATTCACAAAATTCCATCGTCCGTCATTGACCCTTTTGTGCCAGATTTAAAAGTGAAACCTCCCTGTATTTCGAACTTTTTCCCTTGTCTTACAATGTATTTTCCAAAGCGTGAAGTTTTTGTATTGACTTCCAACATCGTATAATCCGAATTCACATCCACCCAAAGGTCAACCTCATAATTGAGAGATTACCTCTAAGTGTTTCTAGTCGCTTGTTAATTCTTCGATCGACGCTATCTATTTCCTCCCTCGATTTTCACCATCCCATTCAACGCTTCCTCAACGCTTCCTCATACGTCTATTGTCAGACCGCCTCAGTTTGTATCGATCCACCACCAAATCTGTTTTTCAGCTTGTGAGTACCAGCTGCTCCAAATGTATCATCGATCGCAGCTTGAAACGTATCATCTTCACCCTACGCCCCTCTCCAAAACATTCTGGATCAAAATCTGCCATCGTGCTTTTATTTTTCCCTAATATAAACGGGCAGCAATTCATACGGAAATAAATGGATCCTTACCTGCCAACGTCGCAAAGAGCTATCGTGAAGAGCTATCGTGAGCAAACTCAAAGTCAAGCTAGAGGGTCAGAGTATGTTTACCTTGAATAACCTATGTGTTTTTTGGCTATTAAGATCCTATGGACAACCGCGGCGAGAGAGAAAATGCAGCCCTTCAAGGAATTATGCACGAAGCTGTCAGAAAAATTAGGAATAGATGCTTGGGACAAGGAAGCTGACGCAGAAGATGTGGCGTTAGGAACCGCACTATGATAACATGGTTTTTGGTCAGCATACCATTGAACTTTAATTCTGAGCTCCCTAATCCCTTTTCCAATATGAGCTTAAAGATAGCTATCCTACGAAATTACCTCAACAATCATGGAAGAGTAGTCGTTAGCGACAGCATACGAATGCTGAGTACGAAGTGACGGATATTACTCTTGAATTCGAGGTCATAACATCATCGGTTGGGCTACCGTGATCAGAAAAGCGTCAACGGTGAAGTGTGGTTCTGTACGATAGAGTTGTTACACACAGCAAAGAGAGTCTCAATAAATCTGGAACCGTCTTGAACATCGTCATGGCTCCGCAGGCTAAATCCATGAGGGATAATTCTTCTGTTCGTCGATCCTGTAGCCAATGGTGGTGGAGCCTCGTACGCTAGAGACTATCTGAAAAATTTACAATCCAAAAATCAAGAAGGTCTCAGTCACCTTGGATGGAAATCCAATCAGATACACGCAAGTGGAATGAAGCCTCATCGCATTTCTGAATTGAATTCGAAAGCATTTTGCTGATGGAAAACATAGAATATCCAGGTGTGTTCAAAGAAGGCGAACTGTTAAAAGACTACTGACTATCTGACTACGGACTCTGGATAGACATGAGAACGACTGACGATGACAGTCCTTCACGCTCGGAAGAAACTAGAGGGGCCATCAAAGCGTTCAAATCGAAATAGAGAGAGATGCCGAAACCCGCAGGCGACCTCAATGCTATGTATTTTACTTCAAGATGCTATGCTGCATATAGGGGACTGGACGCTTGCAGAAAACCGTCTTTAACTAAAAAAAATGGAAGTCCGAAATTTTCACATAGCGCGATCATTTCAAGCGAGACGATGTCGGGAAAGACGAGTTAATTCTGGATCTCCTTGAAAAAGAATACATAGATTTTTTTGAGTACAGCGTGATAACGTCCAAACTGGGAGTCAGCAACAAAGCCTTTACTAAACCGCAGCGTGGGCGGGTCATAATCCTGATCAGGTTTATATGGTTGATCCCGAAAATGGTTTTCCGAAATCTGACGATCAGTTTTCAAACGAAAATAGTGTTTTTACGAGGTCATAGGTAAAATGACTGACGCAGGTTCTAGTTTTGATCGATGATAGTATCGGCCGAAGAAGGACTTCGACAAAAAAAGAAGCGCTCTTATCAGCTGGCATGTTCCGGGCGTCACGATAATTGTTCTCTGTGGCTTTTGTCTCAAGCTTACGTCGCTGTTCCAAAAACCATCAGGAGGCAGGTCAAATGGATAGCTACCTTTTGGTGCAAAGATGGAGATGATTTTGACACGATTATGAAAGAGAACAACGTGGTACCCGTGAAGGAAAGGAAGAAGCTAAACAAAGACCTAGAACAAAAACAGTATTCGAAATTGTTACTGTTTTTGCATCCGCCAAGAGGTCACACATTTGTAGTAAATAAAAGATGACAGACATCGACAAAATCATTGAAGAAGAAGCTCAGAAAATAATGACACCAGATTTGGTGGAAGATTTTACAAAGCAAAATCTGGAGTTTGATAATGAAAAAAGGGAAAAACTGATTAAGCTTGTTATTTCTGGTGAGAGCAAAGATTTTCTCGGAAAAAAATTTACGTCTGATGAAATCGAAAAGCTTGAGCAGAAAGAAATAATAAAATTACATGCTCGATATGAAAGCCGAATCGGAGCTTTGGCGACAAAGACTCTTAAAAAACATATTGTATCGGCATACTCAAACGCAGTAAGGTTGTTTTTACCTGGAAATTTTACTCTCAACAATCGGGAGGAATTAGAGGAAAGTCTAAATGAGGCTCCTTTCATCAATTTGGCTTTGAGTGTTTGGACGAGTAGTGTATACCAAAAATTTGGTCATTTTCTAGCTCCTGTAGAAGCATTTTTTCTGACCTGTAATCATGTGAAGAAGGAACCACAGCCTGTTGCATCCGCTCATGAGCCTCTTGAAGAAGTTGGTATAGACAAGATTGACTAAAAAAATTCTTTTCACAGTTTTATCGTGAAGAGATATTTTTTTTTGCTGAATTCTTAGGTTGAAACAAATTCTGCTCAGATGTTCTGTTCAGAAGAAAATGATGTGCTCTGGTGGTCTGCTCAGAAGAAAATGATGTACTCTGATGGTCTGCTCGGAAAAATTTAGACGCGCTCAAGAATTTTTTCAATAAATAAAAGGATGGACAAATCAGACGATCAGCAAACTCCAGTGGAACCAATTCCAAAAACGGAAGAAGCAGCTCCCAAAAAAGCAGAAAAAGCAAAACCAGCTCCCGTAAAACCAAAACCACCAGCAAAAGTGACAGTACCCCCATCCAAAAAAGTAAAAGATCCAAAAAAAGTGGCGGCTGGAAAGGCACTAGCCGCCAAAAACAAAGAAAGACTCGCAAAGATGAAAGCCTTCGAAGAGTCGCAAAAAGTTGAAGCGAAAGTGGAACAAGACCCTCTATCATAACCCGATATGGTAAAAAATGATACTTGGTCAACCTATGTTCCTCTTCTTGTTGGAGGGTTTGTTATTGTTGGTGGATTAACAGCATTTGGTTATCAAAAATGGACAACTTCATCTTCAAACCCACCTTCACCTCCATCTCCGCTTCCACAGCAAAATCAGAAAGAAAAAAATAATATTCCATTCGATGATTTCTAGCATAAATAAAAGGAAAGATGGCCGATAATCCAAACGTGAACATGATCGTAAATTCAGCATATAAAGCTTGCACATTAAGCTTGCTTGTTATGACCAATGCTTGGCTAATGAAGCGGTTTTTGAAAATGAAGCCTGCAAATGTAAGTCAGTTTGATGTTGAAGATATTGGAAAATTGACGTTGAATGTCTTTTCAGCAACTATGCTAAAAGACTATGCCGTAAAACAAGGCTGGTTGCCTGATGAAATAATCACAGGATAACTATAATGCAACATAAAAAATTCTCTTGAGAAACTTAGTCTCAAGAGATTTTTTGCTGAAAATAAAGAAGAATGGCGGCAATAGCTATGATGATTGGTGGGGCTGTTACAAACGCTCTTGCTTTTACTGGAAGCAATTTTTTGTTCAGTTCGATGGCATCTTCCGCGGAACGAAAAAGACACAATCTCGCCTTGGAAAGATTGGAATTGGTCAGAAATAAGTGGAACAAAGCTAGACTACAGAGAATAGATTACATAAACGAACAGTTGAAAAGGCAAGATCACGCGGAAAGAACATTCGAGGATGTTGATGATGCGATGAGACAGTATTACAATATCACAGGAATTCGATTGGATGCTCTACCGAAAGAACCTCAGCTGAGAGATTACCTGGATAAAGATCAGACTGAATCAATCGAAAAAATTGAAATAGGTGTTGCGTTGTTAGGCACTCTAGGTGTAGGCTATTTGGCTTACAGATATTTGTAATCAGACCAATCCCAATAAGTTTCCACAGGCTTTGGTTTGCGTGGTCGTCTTAATGTATGCGATTTATAAAAATCCCAATCGGGTTCTATTTCAAGGTGGTCTTTTTCTACTCCGCAGTTTTCACATACGTACTCGTTTTGGGTAATTTTTTACCACAACTCTGACACTTTGCGACCTTATTTTTTACAAGAAAAAGATAAATTTCCCTCGCTCCTGGGATGTCCTCTCGAACTGCCCGGAAGGTAAATTCTAAAAAATCCTCATTCGAACACAAATAAAACGCAAACCAAGCGATTTTTATGCAGATTTCACAAGGATCATACAAAGCGCACGTGCAGCCATGAATTAATAAAGAACTTTGAATGTAATCGTACATTTCTTCCTTGCAAATAGGAGGCCTTTGTTTCTTACGCGGGGGGTCTTCGAACAGACGTTTGATGCCATTGTTACACTTGTCCAAAACAGCCTTTTCACATGGTTTTGATCGAAGTTTCATTATCCCTTTGCACAATTTACAAAAGCAATGTTTGTAGTTTTTAGTGCAAATCATTAAAAGACCTTTTTTAAATTTGGAAATCAAGAAATCAGATTCTGTTATAGCTGACTGCTAATGTGAGCATGTATAGCGCCATCATCTTGTGTGTTTTGACTGTTCAGTCATGCTATAATAAGAAGTAAGCATGAACTTGACCTCTTAATAAAAAAATTACCAGTGTTAACCATTAAGCGTGAAATCTTGAAAGAGCTTATTAGTTATGCATTAGTAAATTTTTGGTCTCATAATAAGAAAAAGAATTTACTAGTGTTTCCAAAACTGCAATTTAATAGCCCACTATTTTTTTTGGTTAACTTGACACTTTTATGGCAACACTGGAAGTCGCACAAAGTTCATACCAGTTGAAACCAGTATTTACTTGATTCATATAATGTTGGAGTGTGCTTTGCTTTTTCAAATATGCTATCGCCAATAAAAGGTGAAAAGTTACAAACATGGATAATAATTCACATGGAAAATACACTAGAACCAATGTGTTTTGATGCAAATACACCAGAACCAGAAGTTAGTAATTCTTGTCAACATTCAACAATGGTCTCCAAAAAGTCAACGAATGTTATATACAGGATGTATGGTCGTGAACTTGACTTTTGCCAGTGAGTGTATTCATTCAACTGCTACATAATATGATGATTCATAGTTTGAACGCAATACCAACGTGTTTTATTAAGTCATGTTGGTGTTGTGTTTGCGTTGTGAACTCATAAAAAATGTTCAACCAGTATGCAGTATTCAAAAGCTTCTTAGATGATTTCAGTATGATATGTCATACCTTAACAAGTAATTAAAAAAAATTACCTATGACTATTAAATTTAACAGAGATTTTTTTTTTGCTTTCCCATGATGCTTTCGGTATGACCCGTCATACCTTTCCTTAAACATATTTTTTTTCCTATGATGCTTTCAGTATGACACGTCATACCTATTACCCATGATGCTTTCAGTATGGCGTGTCATACCTATTACCCATGATGCTTTCGGTATGACGCGTCATACCTTTCCTTAAACAATTTTTTTTCCCATGATGCTTTCAGTATGGCGCGTCATACCTTTCCTTAAATATTAGATTTTTTTCCCATGATGCTTTCAGTATGACACGTCATACCTTTCCTTAAACATAAATTTTTCCCATGATGCTTTCAGTATGACACGTCATACCTATTACCCATGATGCTTTCAGTATGACACGTCATACCTTAACAAGTAAGTAAAAATTACCTATGATTATTAAATTTAACAGGGATTTTTTTTTACCCATGATGCTTTCAGTATGACGCGTCATACCTATTACCCATGATGCTTTCGGTATGACACGTCATACCTTTCCTTAAACATATTTTTTTTTTTTACCCATGATGCTTTCAGTATGACACGTCATATCTTTTTTCACCGCTGAAGAATTTGAAATAAAAAAAATCTCCAAAATTAATTTTGGAGAGTTTTTTTTTTGCTGCTCAAGTTGATTTGTATCCCCAAGCATGGGTATGAATTTTGTCTTCCAAGATAATTCTCTTATCATCTTTTGCATCCAAAGCTATTTTGTTGACCTCTTCTGTGTAGACCTCGTGGGCGTGGCTCCTTCGCGTTCATCGTCCGCATTTGAGGTTTTTGGTCAAATAAGCATTTTTTGTAATCCTCGAAGGTAATTTTCTTATCGACGACTGACTTCTTCACGTCTTTGCATCGTTTTTCCTCTTCTCCCTCATACATCCTGTACGAATAAAGCTTCGCTCTTAGCCCTACAAATTCAGCTATTTGCTTTCCACCCGATTCATCCTTGAATAGACCGGGGATTTTTTTGTTCACTCCAGTTGGAATTCCAGATGGGTGATCGGCTGGATAGTTGGAGGTGTCGAAGAATTTTTTCACGTCTGGGGTGATGTCCTTGTAGAAATCTTCGGTCTGAATCTCATAGGCTAGACTGTCCGTATCGGAAAATAGTAGTTTTGCCTTGTTTCCGTACTTTGGTTTGATATATCCATAGTGAAAGTTGTACATCTTGGTCTTCGAAATGTCGAGAATGCTCATACCCAAATAAATCGGTTTGTTGAGTTTCAGTTTGGTTTTTCTCATGTGGACGGCGATCAAATTTTCATCGAAGATTGTGGTTCGATCGTAATGTGGCTTCGAAGCCAACTTGATAGCTTTTGCACGATCGTTCACTAACTGAATATCGACTCGCTTTCGAAGATTTTCCATGGTCTTGCCAAACACCGAGTTATTCATCAGCTTGAAAATATCTTTTTCAAACTCCGATTTGGCTTGAGTTCGAAGCTTGGTGTTCAGGTCTATGTAGGATCTCATAAAGTTGGACTCATGAAACGTAATACCTCGATGAATCTTGGTTAGTTTGAGTCCTAGATCAAGACACTGTTTGAGGGCTGTGTGGTGAATCACGTACTTTTTCTTATCGTTGAGATTTGGTATTAGTTTTTCTACCTTGTCAACCAACAATCTTTCGGGGGCTAAGGGTAGGTCGTTATGAAGATCGTGAAGCTCGCGAGGGTTTTCCAGATCCACCTCAAGAATGCATGGATGGTCAATCCAATTTTCGAGTTGTTTTTCGGTCATCCATTTGAAGCCTCCTACTGGCAATTTTTGACTCATCTCCCATCCATAGAGATTGTTGGCATCCAGATACTGGATGAACTTTGAGGGACGCTCATGGTCATAGTCGACTCCCATGTACTTGTTGTTGGGCTTGGCATACCTGGTGGAAATCATCGACACACCTCCTCGTATGCATTTTTCAATCATTTGCATCATGTCGATGTCTGTGAGAAGTTCGAGCTTGATTCCTGTCTTTTTGAGCATAGCATCATAGGAAAGTCCAGGAGCTGTGAAATACCAGGCTGGATCGAGCTCGTAATTTTTCAAGCAGACTTTTCTAAATTCTTCGAATACATCGGCCAGAAGCAGCACATCGGTAAGAAGATAAAGATTGTGGTAGTCCCTCATGGTCTTGAGATCGAAGGCATTCCATACTCTTTGTGCGTGTTGATAATCTTTCGTCGGAAATGTGCGTGTCATTTAGCTTGGAGTAGAAGGCTTCTTTCGGTGGAAGTTGGGTTTCTTCGAGCCTTTGGATAGAATTGTAATGATCGTAGGGGAATACTCCTTTCCTGGTCAAAAGCTGCAAATCCTTGTCTGGATAGATGGCTTTCATGCTTCTCTCAAGTTCAGGAAAACTCTGAAAGATTGGCTGCTAGCTTGCTCAATCCAGATGCCATGAATTTGAACGAGTCTAAGAATCGAATGTTGCGTTTAACTTCCTTCACAACCTTCTGTCCGTTTTCAACTGTAACAAATCTGTCAACCACAATTTGTTTTGTGAATGAAATGTACTTCTCTTCATTGTTGGGAATGCAGTCAATCTTGCCCTCGGTCTTGCCAAGATTTTTGATGAAAAGATGAGCATCGTAGCCTGCAAGATTGTGGAAAAAGACTGGAAAAAAACTTGGTTTTCTGTAAGCTAGGTTGCATTCGTTGTGTGCTGCACCTCTAAACTTTCCGGTAAAGTGACAGTGGTCTCGAACGTTGTAATTAGCCTTGTCGTCAGGGGTGAGTGGTCTATCGCAAATGTGACATTTTTTGGCGTTTTTGTATTTTCTGACATCATTCTCGTCAAAGATCATCTTTTTCGGAAATCTAAATTTTTGGTAGATTTTTCGAATGTTCTTTTCCAGTGTTTCAACAAAAAATTGAGCTACATCTTCATCTTCGGATTTTTTGGGGTACATTACAGGATCTTGAATGTACACAGAGTCGTCGAAACATTTGATGTCGTAGCAAAAACCTGAAGGCCCGTGTTTCTGATATTTTTTGGTGTAGCTTCCATCCGAGTTTGGCTGACATGTGTGAATCGGTTTCGTGAAAGATTCAAAATCAGCATACACAACGAAGGGTACGTTCTGGGATTTGAAATGGTGTTCGAAAAACTTCGTGCACCGCTAAGCGTTCTTTAGATGTGTAAGAAGTGTAGCAGTTGTGGCAGTAGTATCGTGTTGCATGCTTTTTGAATTTTTGACCGTAGAGCAATCTACTCATATTTTTGATCACACAGTAATGCTGTACTTCTACTCCATCTGCATTCGCTCCAGAAAACAAAAGAAGGTCGATTTGATGTTCTCGGTTGCGGTGAGGGCTTGTTCTGAGTGGATATACTGCATTTTCATATCCTTTTCATTGACTGCAATGGATGGGTTGTTCCTCTCGAATTTGTCGAAGTCCTTGAGAGGTGTTGGAAATGTGATTCCATCCCAGTTGAGCTTTTTGGAGTTTTCTCGCAGTTTTTTGTCTACGCGCTGTGGGTTTCCATCGGTTGGATATAACGCTCTAGTTATAGACCATTTGGAGCACTCATCATCTTCGTTCTTCAAATTGATGATCGCTTTCTTTTCGGCTAATTTATCTGGAAGGGGAATGTACGAGGAACCTCCCATCGGATTGTATTTCACCGTGTGAATTTGCAAGGATACAATAGACTTGAAGAACAAATCCACTTCCACTGTTTTGGAATGTCGAAATGTTCTCCAAAATCTTAAATTTCCACTTTTCATACAGTTCGTCAAGGTTGGTTGTTTCGAGGTTGACTTCTGCACCAGACCAAAATGGAGCTTTTATCACCACTGCTTCTCCTGTTTGCAAGTCTGTTTTCTCCATCATACAACGAAGAACTAACACAACTTTTGTTTGACGATTGTTCCTCAAAAGACTAATCACGCTGTTCTTCACGGTTGACAAAAAACTTTCAGGGTCATATCTAGGTTTTCCATCTATCACGTACTGGTTAGCAATTTTTTTAGAGCTGATGATTCTTTCCGGATTCTAAAAGAATGTCTTGCTTCTCGAGTGGGTACTGTGATATCAAGAAGAACATCTGAGGTTAGGATATAATTTTCCCTCAAAGTTTCGAAAAGATCAGCTTTTTTCAGCTTTGAGTATCCATGAAGACCAGCATTTTTTGCCTTCTCTTTCAGCTCTCTCACATTGAAATCTCCTCTATCTCTCCTTTCAGCTGCGAGTTGTTCTTTTCTCTCTAAAGATGGTCTTCGCAGATATTCTAGAAGTTCATCTTTCTTCATGCGTGAGTAACCTCTGTATCCCTCTTTTTTGGCATACTTTTTCAAGTCCTTGGTTGAGAGCGTATCGAGCATCACTGCTCTTCTTCTTCGACCTGGTACGATATTTCGCTGCTGTATCGCCATCGTTTCTTTATATATAGCAATTTTTTTTTTCTTAAGCCAAAAAAAAATCACCAAATCAATTGGAGATTTTTTCAAGTAGTATTTTCTGCAAGCTTTTTTCGAGATCCTTTAGTCTTCTCGTATAACTCTTTGCTGTATTTTTGACCTGGTGAAATCGGAACTCCTAGTTGTCTACAAAGCTCAACTCCACCTTTTAGTTGAATATATCTAGGACAACAAAATTTGTTTGGATTTTTTTTATGAGAAAGTCTAATCCACCGGTCCTTGTAGAAAACAAAAAGATGCCATTCTTCAACCTTAGACACTAAAGTGATGTCTTTTTCAATTTTGTAATAGGTTTTAAAATTCTCCATTATAGATGAAAAAAAAAATCCCGGCTGGAGTTTTATCCAGCTGGGATATTTTTTATGTGTGTTGGTATTTTTACTTCTTGGGTTTGACCTTCTTGGATTTCACCATCTTGGGTTTGACTAGATCAAAGTCGTGGTACATGAATCCATTCTTGCTTTTGCGCATGCCTTTAGGTCTAACTAAAAGTGGAGGTTCTTGAGTTTCTAGTTTCTTGGTTAGTAGCGATGTGGCCCAAACTTGTTCACCTCCAGAGAGAATGATGATGGTGGATTGACGACCGTCGGAGGTTTCAATCTTTTTGGTGTCTGTAATTTTGTAGACTGCATTTTCTTCCAGATCGCTCCATTTGAGGATTTCTTGGAATTCTGGTTGCTGATCCTCGCAGAGTTGATCGAACTCCTCGGGCGAAATTTCAAATTTTTGCGCTGCCATGTTTTTTGTTATATGCAAATTTTTATAAATCAATTTTTTTTTTAAAATCAAATTTGGGGTCTGAGAGGGTTTAACAGAAGTTGCTGTGCATGAGGGTATCTAGGAAGATATTGCACAGCAACTTCTGTGCGTTGTATGTGGAGGTATGGGGTGGGGAGGGGGTGTAGGGAGGTTTCTGTGGGTTGTATGTGGGGAGTGGGATGTACAGGGGTTGCTGTGTAATGGTGTGGAAGGAGGTGGGAGAATTTTGCACAGGAGTTTCTGTAAAATCGATTTTTCGTCCAGAATGCCCCTTTTATACCTACTATATGTACTCATTAATACGTTAGGGATAAAAACTCTTTCCCTCTAACGTCATGTATTGTTTGCGCTTTATTCCGTAAAAGGATATGAATATTAATTTTATGCAAATTAGTTCTAATCTACTAGAATAACAACATATATGAATATTAATTAATTTGAATAACTATTAGAGCTCATTATAACTTAGTGAATAATTCAATATTCTCCCATGGTTCATTTTAGTGTTATTATTATTATTATTGTTATTATTAATATTAAGCAAGAAATAATTGTGTAATGATTGCCCATGAAATCGCACTGGAGTGACTTTTAAAAGTTGTATTTCAGCAATGTGAATGTATTTATGTTCTCCTATTATAAACCAGATTTTAATGTGGTTTATAATGAGCTCCTTTATACGTCAACGAGAGTGCACAAGACCTTATACACTTAAAAGTGTTAACGTATCGTAATCTGATTTCTTTTTAAACCGGTAGGTGTAAGTGTAGGTATATAGGGAATGTTAATCTCAAAATTTTAGCCTGGGGAAGGAAAACCTTTATCAAAACTGCATAGCCAATCCCTTAAGGTTTGTACAAAGAGGTAGATCTTACTTAAAAGTATTAAACTTTACTTAATGTTCGCGGTAGGCGTTCTACACAACCAATGAAAGCGGCAATTTGGGTAAATTTGTCTCCTTGTTGAAACTTTTCCTCGGTCCCTTTAAGAAATTACAGAAAACTCTATTAATACTTAACATACATATACATGTAATAAGATTGTAATAGGCACATAGACATTGGTTATAATCTAATATAAGAGGTAAAATGGTGGGACGAGTATACGTAAAAAATGAATTATGAGAACAATAAATGATAGCCTTATAGGACAGTGATGGGCCAGGTGACTAAAGCACCAAAAAGATCACACCAGTCAATAAAACACAACAACAGAACATATTACATACCATTACACCCTGCTAAAATCGAGTACCACTTGAATGCTACTCGGAAATACATTTCGAACATTAGTTGCAGGGCCGTACGCAGGATTTATTTTGGGGAGGAGTGCGGGAGCTTCGAAAAAGTGGACATTTTTTTGGGAATAGGGACCTACCCCCCCCTAAAATTGTCCTTTTGAACTTTTGGACATCTAATCACAAATAAGTGGAATTAACCTGTCAAAATTTAGACCTTTTATGAAAAAAATAGCAAAAAGTGAACTTTGCCCCTTTTGGTGGATTTTTTGTGGGCGGGGAGGGGGAGGTGCGGGACTGCTTAGTGTTTGTGATGACACATAGAATTGTACCTTTTTGCCATTCAACCAGCAAAAACGATGTCATATGATATGGTAGAATGTGTTTTGGCAATACAAAGTCAATTCATAGGTACATGTGGAACTGTGTTTTTGTGAAAAATTACTATACAATCTTGCAACCAAGTTTTTTCTAAATCAAACTTGTATGAGATTCAAAAATCATGGGTGTCATTTTTCTAAAATGTGTTCTTGGATGTATTCTAGGGGAAAGGTTTATCACAGGGGTCAAAATAAAAATAGGCCAAAATGTGTTTTAAAGTATCTCCATCATGTTCAGTACCTTTCAAGGATTACAGAAGGTGTGTTTGCCCTACCTGAGGGTTATAGTAAAAGAGATACAAGGCAAAACGGGTCAAGGTCACACTGGGGGTAAAACTTCAGATCAACGGTGGTTTTAAAAATGGTGCCTTACTATATAGAAGCCGAAAATAAAAGGCGCGTTGTCAATGACGTTTTGATATCAGGAGGGCAAATATGGCGTGGTCCACCGGGTATATGGGAGACCACGCCTCATATCTGTGAAAGTCTCACTTTGAAAGGTGGAAACACAGAATCTCTATACATTTTCTATGTAGTTGACCCAGTGAACGATTTATACCAAGTTTCAACAAAATCGACCAAAAGGGTATAAATGTGAAAACATATTTAAAACTTGATGGTGTACCCCTGTACAAATGTGTCCCCCTATAAAAAACCCTCCCACCCCCCCCAACAAAAAAAACCCCCCCCCCCCCCCCAAAAAAAATCAACCAAGAACATATTTAAAAAATGATGATATCCATGATTTTCAGATTTTCCATGAAATTCTGGACTGGAAAAAACATTGGTACTTTTTAGTGTCAAAAGTGTATATGAAAAAAACTAAAACCAAACTTTAATTACATTTCCCCAGTACTATCATCTGAAGCCTGTTCATTTAAGGGATGAACGAATATTGAATTTGTGCGCTGCAATAAGACGGAATCGAATGGGGTATTGCGGAGATGGAAATATGCTTAACCAGGGTTTACCCAAGCTAAGTAAAATGTTCATTGAAAGCGCAAGTGTTGTTGTCTGTGGTTGTGAGTGACAATTTTTTAAATGGTTTCATACCAATGATTGTGTAAAGAAATTTCACGTTTGGGTCGGATTGTTTTTTGAGATTATGTGTTGTACGATTCTTTGCCTTCATAAATTATTTTTCTATAGTTTCTATTTTGTTTTTATGCAGGATTATTTCTAAGTTAAATTACCTAGAAGGTTGTGTTTGTGTGTGTACTTGACTGACAATCCCATGAAACTAAGGTGGTTTGCGGGAGTTATCCGCAAATGTTTAATGGATGTTGTTATATAAGATCAGTAGGAACGCCAACGACGTTTAACCGTTAAAGGTGCTTGTTCCGATTAATGTGTATTGTGTTCTATACTTGTATGAGAGCCTGGCCCTTGCACATACACCCCATCAAGTACTGTGGGAAAACAAAGTGCGGTTTTGATGGTAGAACGAATAATGTACAGGGTGAGCAGGGACGGATCCAGATTTGAAAAACGTCAACATTTAACGGGGGGATGAAAGGCCCTTTAAACTGGTCCAAAATAGCTCAAAATTGCTGATTTGCAAGAAGTTGCAGAATTACCGGGGGCGCGCGCCCCTACAGCCCCATCCCCTGGCTCCGAGCCTGGTGAGTCAAAAAAGATTTACAACGATTTTTTTGAATTTTTCAACAGCAGTGAGAAATCTACCAAAGATACCGCCTATCAACATATAAATCTAGATTATTTCACCTACTAAGAGAAATTTTTGAATTTTGATTTTTGAACTTTGCATTGTAAAATGAAGTAGGGTACCCATTTTACTCAACTGTCCACGGAATCACTGTTGTAAAGTTTGGCCAAAGAGACTTTGGATGATGACAAAGGACATCGACCATTCTTTTGCATTGCTTTGATACACTTTGTGTACAAAAAAAACAAAAACCTTTCATCAAGAAAAATTGTCCAAACTATTTCATTATTCTGAAATCAATAACAAATTATGGCATCTTACACCCAAATTTTGAAGCATTACTTCAATAAATGTTCGAAATTGTTCACATATCTTTTTGCGGAAACTGGACCCACATTTTCCACCGACTCCTTCATAACCTGATTGGGGGGGGGGACTTTGGGAATCAATATTTGAACATTACACACACTCAACGTCCATCTGCCTTTCCCTTTGCATCTCAATCCTTTCCTCTCCCTTCCCTGTCTTTTCTGCTTGTCCTTTTCCCACCTTCCTGCTTTACTGCTAGCTTAAGCAAATTTCATGGTCAGGCCCACGGAGAGGGGACAATGTGACCCCTTCCCCCTGCCCCTGTTACGCTACTGTCATTGACTATCGTTAAGAAATATTATCAACAACAGTTGAGTTGTTAAGGATTAGGAAATTGTTACTTTAGAACAAAATACAAAAGTTATTAAGCATTTAGATGACAGTAACTCAATGGCGTTTGCTGCTGTGGGCGTGAAGAATTGTACAACCGTGTCAATATGGTTTTTGGCGGCTTTCCGTTAATTTACCATATCTGCAATATGCGAAAAGGTAAACTTTAGATTTTTTTTACCAATGACAGTGGATATAATGAGCTATTGTTTACATGTATAAGAACCAAGTTCTAACCTTGTTAAATAGTTTTAATATTTTTCTGAAATAGAGTGTAAATCTTTTGACTCACCCTGTATGTTGCAAAGCCCTATTCAATACTGCGCTAATATTGATGGTTAACCACTAAAACGGCGGTTTTTTGTTTATATCTTGGGAATGAAATGGATTTGAGGGCTCAAATTTCAGGACGACAATGAGAAAAATACGGCCTTTCATCTGATATCAAAATCGATACTACTTCCGGGTAAATCGGGGGGCGTCCCAAAGACGATCGGAACACACACCTTTAAAAACGTGGATTTTTCATGATTCGAACTTTCGTGAGTGGCATGAGAACTCGTGGGTACAAGGATCGATATTATTATTTTCAAGCGGTTTCACAAGCAATTTTAATTATTATAAAGACAGATTATAGACTGCAGAATAATTGTTATTTTGTTTATAAATATTCAATTCGGTTTTTCCATCGTCATTATAAGACAAATTTAGTCACGATCAAGCTGTCAAATTCCAGCAGAATTTTGCAATGTTTACATTTTCAGGTATATTTTGTTTCTACGTAGAATTTGTCGTCGTGATATGTCCTCATTTCTTTCAAATTGACCGTAATGGTTTTGCGTCTTTCGGGCGTTCTATCTCGGCCATTTTTACACACTTTTTACAAGCAAGATATTAAATGAAAGAGCAAGACCAACTGTATATGTGGAAAATATTTTTTTTTTCACACAGAACGTCCTGTTGGTGCATAAGGAAGGGGACAAAACGGACCCAGTCCAATTTCCTCGGAAACGAGGTGAAGGATTTTTTGCGGAACTGAAAAATGGCGATTAAAAATTGGTCAAATTGTTTTCTTAAAACGAGACGCGTGAAAAAGGAAATTCTGGGTCCATATGAACACCTTATGTACTTATTTACGCTTCTTTCTATATTTAATTTTATTTAATAGTAGTTGGTTGATGCGTAGTTTGAATTACCTTATCAAATATTTGTAGCACTAATACTTGTAATGCTTTGTTTAAGAGCACGTGTGGGCCAGTGGAAAAAGAAGCCCCTATCATGATCATCAGATCGCTGAAGTTGTGAGTTGGAGTCCCGCCATGGCCAAGATGTTTTTAGACTGTGGACAAATTCTGTATTACTATCAAACGGCGAAGTCAAACCCCCCGTGTAAAATTGTTTACAAATTATCCACACGACATAACCGTCTGTTGCTACAAATTAAATGTCACCTCAATTTCTTTTCCCTAATATCAGTGACCAATGGATATACATAGACTTCAACAAACAATGGAGCTAATGATATTTAACAATCGGCCCGGTATGCGAAAGAGAGAAAATACTTCAGATATCTGAAAGCGCGGGGCTATGTATGCAGTTGAAAAGATTCTAGATGTTATCACCTTCTCGATCAAGATTGAGTAATTTGTTCATGACGTAAAGCACGAAATATCCTCGTCTACAATGAAGAAATCTTATATAATATGCGTAAACTATGTTTCATCATTTATTCGAAAAGGAAGAAAGACAAACAAACAAAAATCATAAAAGAAAATTGCTTGGCAAGCTTTGACCTAACAACTTTGTGCAGAACCAAAATCTGTTTGTTACCTTTTGCCTAACTCCATCTAACCTTTATTCCATTTACCACGTTTTCAGAAGACGAAGAGAGTGACCCCTAGTTTGGCAAGAGATTTTGTATGCAGAAGATGCGAGAAGGGAGCTGGAGGGATGGTGGAACAGGAGGAAAAGCTGTGTGATGAGGTGGAGTCGGTGAAGGAGTTCACATACCTAGGAGATAAGGTTAGTGGGGGTGGTGGATGCGAGGAGGCTGTGACAGCTAGAGTGAGGTATGGGTGGGTGAAGTTTGTGGAATGTGGAGAGTTGTTGCAAGGGAAAAGATATCCTTTGAAGATGAAAGGAATGGTGTATAAGAGTTGTGTGAGATCAGTGATGCTGTATGGGAGTGAGACGTGGTGTCTGAGCAATAATGAGATGGGGATTTTGAGGAGGACAGAGAGAGCAATGATGAGAGCGATGTGTGGTGTGAAGTTGATGGACAGGATGAAGACTGAGGACCTGATGCAGATGTTGGGTTTGGAAGAGGCAATGGACCGGTTGGCGATGGCGAATAGTGTACGATGGTATGGGCATGTGTTGAGGAAGGATGACGAGCATGTGTTACGAACGGCTGGGAGGTGGGAGGTTTGAGGAAGAGGGGACGTCCAAAGAAGACATGGAAGAAGCAAGTGGAGGGGGAGAGTAGGAGGGTTGGATTGAGGATGGAGGATGCATTGAATCGGGTGCAATGGAAGGAAGGAGTAATTGCTGCGAATGTGAGGTGAATCCGGCCACCCCCGTTGACTGGGATAAAACAGGATTTGAAACTTTGGTTGTAGTAGTAGTAGTAGTAGTAGTAGTAGTAGTAGTAGTAGTAGTAGTAGTAGTAGTAGTAGTAGTAGTAGAAGACAAAAGTCAATGTATTCAGCAACATCTATGCGATACATTTTATCTGGTCTCGTACTCTGCTGAGATTATTCCAGAAAATGCTGTTTTTAAATAAAAAAAATAATCACAATGTGCGATACCAGTTTACATTATAATATAGGTCGTTGAATACCATTGACATTTGTTTTGATTCCGAACAAAAACATGGTGCACACAATAGTTACATTATTATGTTGGAATATTATTAAAATTTTCATAACACAAACTAACATACCTTATAAACATCAGTCGTTTACTGCGTATGGAAGTAATCTAGACTTTTCCCGTCAATCGGAGATATCTTTATTACAGCTAGAGATTCGATCAATTTATTCCAAAAAGTTAGGAAACAGAGAAGCTAGAATACCAAGTATAGAGTGACATTTATAGCATAGAGTTAACTTTTTCGTACAAATCTAACACCTCCGTCTTCTGAAGTGCAAGATAGACGAACAGAACCACATCGGGATAGATCTCGGCAAATGAAAGATGTACAACGCCATCATCATGAATAAGGGCAGCGCCATCATTGTGAATAGGTAATGTGCTTCACTTCAGCCGTACATGTTGTGTCGAATTTGCCCAGGGGATTATTTTTTTTGCCTCAATGCGTGGCATTAATACCCCTGGGAAAATCGATTGCTGATTTGTGCATAATTACAGCTAATTACATTGATAATCTGATTTTTCATATTGATTTTTATGATTTTTTACCTTCTTCTCGGGAAGTCCAGACCCGTCAACATGAACATTTCTGCGTAAATCTCGATCTCCTCTATCATGTACACGAAAGGGATAAAATTACAGATGATAGATTTGTTGGCCAAATTTTTTCGAATTTTCCGCTGACATTATGACTCACGTGTTTACAAAAATGGCGAACTTTTCATGCCAAAATCGCTGACAAGCAATGACGACATTCACGCCACAAGAGCACACACAAATTGATTCGATTTGGGTCTATCTTTTCCACTACCTGCATTCAATTCCACCAATATTATGCGTAAATTTGGTTGACTAGGTTCCTTGAGGCTTGTACATTGCTAAAGTTCTGCTTCATATGTGTGAAGGAAATATGACAAATCGCGAGTTATTTACAGCAACTTACGACGAATCTCCGGTTAGAATTCCCTGAACATTCCATGGCCTACGGGAAATTGACTGCATGCGGCTAGGTAAATCACCGCGCGACACAAAAATAGACGGATCAAAATCTTGACTTGGCACAGCGTTTTGTACTGATTGTATGGGTTTGAATTGGCGTTCTTTTAGTTTTTTGCGTTTTGCAATGAGGTTAGCACAATTTTGACAACATGCGACGTCCCTTGCCTACTATGCACTCTGGAGGCGGCCGATTCAGGGGAGGTTGACATCGCGTTTGATTTAGATTTGTGGGTTTGTGAAAAGCCATCAAGTCGTACTTTTGAACTGACTTCGTTTTAGGCCAAAATGGGTTCTGAATTTCAAGGTCACGTGGAGTCTTTTAGAAGTATTATTTTGGAAATTCAATCTGGGTACTTTGACCCACAGTCAGGCGGAGAGGGTTAATACTTCTGTGCGTTTCCTGTACATCATGACCTGATTTATGCCATGCTTTATGCAGTAGGAAACGCCATGGCAGTACTTTCGGTATTTTTTACAGGACGGACCCCCGATATGACTTGTCCAACTTTAAATCCAAGCGCTCGATTTGCGAGGCGGAGACTCTAAGAAAAAAATAAAAGACGAAATGATTATTACATTTTCGGTTAGATTTATGTAATTTACCACGCATATAAGATACTTAAACTTGATTTCCGTGGAAATTGGTAGAATTTATAATATGTGCATTTCGTGCGAGATAATTGAAGCTAATCACGCCGAAAATACGTACCAAAATGGGCGAAGGTCAGAGTCACGAACGACAAAAAAGAACATATTTAGGCCCATGAAAATTTACCATCAACGAAAAATGCTACAGAGTTAGATCTTGATGTACATTAGTTTGTCTGAAAAAATCGTGAATTATGACCTGCTAAGACGGCCATTCGCATGTTGGTGTTTTCGATCTGAAAGGTGTTTGCATGCGTGACAATGACACGCAAGCATGATGCAAGTAGATACGAACCTCGTACAGAAATGTTGTTGACGCTAGAAGAAACCCGAGCTTTCATTTGTGTCGCTTGGAAACTTTCAGAAGGAAAAAATAGGTGGTTAATTTGTTAGTAATTTTATTGGGAAACTGTATCGTTTTACAGAAAGAAACGCACTCTAAAAGATAAGAAAAAAGTAATGATGACTGAATGAGGCTACGGCAGTTGATGGGAAATTGGTGTATCCTTGGTGTAAGACTTGATGAAAGAAATTAATTAAGCCTATACACCCCACCATTCAACTCTATTCGCTGATGTAGAGCACGTTAGAATAAGACCGTTGCCAGGTCAACTGGCTCACGCTAACTTTGGTTCGAGCCACTGATCACACTGATCACAATACAAATCCTATGGCAAATCATAATTCGGAACAGGTGCATGAGCCAAGGCGTGAACCAGTAACCAATGGATACTAACGTGCACTACATCAGCGAATACATGTGCATATTGATTATTTCGTGCAGATGTTACATGAACTAATAACCGGTAACTTGCTCAGTCTACAGTGGCGTAACGTGCTTTGGAAAGGGAAAAGGCCCCACGCAAAATCCGCCTACTAGCTCCTACTCCTCAAGCCCCCACCCAAATGATATCAGGAAAAATAATAAATTGATAATAATAATAAGAGTATAACTTGAATATTTAATCTTTTCCGGGAGCTGGCCTGCGCACAGAGGTGTTGAAAAAGTATGCCCCTGTCCAGACTCGAACACGTGAACTCTGTTTTACTTGAACAGCGCGCTTAAGCGATAGAGGTATAGAGTTGATCTATAGTTGATCGATCTGTCAACTATCATTTTGACAACGTGTTTTCAAACTGAATTTTCTTACAAGTGCGGTCATTACCATCGATAAATGCTATCAGAAGATGAAATATACCAATAATTTTATCTCATCATGCTAAAATGAGTCATTCATTTTGATAATATGCAATTCGCAGGTACTTGGAAAATGTAAACATTGCAAAATTCTGCTGGAATTCGACAGCAGGATCATGACTAAATTTGCCTTATATCGACTCTGTAGAAAGCCGATTGAAAATTTGTATAAACAAAATATACATATTTAAGACTTATTCTGCAGTCTGTGGGAATAATTGGTCCTCTCCTGTGTTAATAATTATTCCCAATGAGGGCGTACTCAATTTTTAAACAAATCGTGTTTTTTTGGTTGTACATAATGCTTTTCCATATACTAATCACTGTGTGAAATAACTAAGCTCAAATCGAAGTCTTTCATATAGAAAATTACAACTTTGTTATAAAATTCCGGATCCGGAAATCCTATGGCACTGTTATACTGTCATCTCTAACTTTGGAATTGAACATTTTAGGTGGCTATTTTAGTTCTACATGACTATTTTTAATTTCTACTCAAAATAATTATATTTCGAAATCTCTTAGTCAGCCTTTAATGCCCTAACCCAATCCTTATCCCTATAGTACAAGGTTATGTGTATACAAAATGGCTCCCGTATGTTTTTCCGTGTTTATATATTGGGACGCAATATACATTATCCACTAAATAATAAAACCAAGACACCAAAATAATAAATGAAGCTTATTTTTCTGAGCATTTATAATGGATCATTTATGTAAATTAATATGACGTCACAGAAAGCCTCATAGCGAACACTCAAATACCCTGAAAGTGCCGATGAAATTTTGGGCTATATTTTTTTTACCATTAGTTTATTTGGCATTTCTGTTTTAATAACATGTTCAAATCAAGCGAACAGCCAACAAGGATGCCATTAAAGGATAGAATCTTCAAATTACCATCTAAGTGAAGTATATTTAGTTACTATAAATGTGTATATTATAGTGTGAGATGTCTTTGACCTTTAGAAAATCATGTTTGTCATTTCTGTTTTATTATGACTAACATGCGCGAAATCCAAGAACTGACCAGCTCAGTTGCATTTTTAAAAGTCAACAGATTACCACACGTCTGTTTTATATTTAGTTATGTATCATCCAGAAATTATTATAAAAGTATAAAATAATGTATAAGACATGCTTTGATAACTAAATATTTATTTATATTTCGAATTCTTATTTGATTTCAGGTTTGAAATTCAAGATTGATCAATTCATTACACAAATATATGGCGATTTTGTTTGCGTAAAGAAATTAAACTGAATGAATATTACCACCACTTTTGATTGTATGTTAACAAACCAATAATAGCAGATATGAGTTTCTAATTATTGTCAAAGACATATTTTTGATACTCTAATTTGTACTTTTATCGTAATTTTTGAATTGCAGATGGTAATTTGTAGCTTTGAACGAACTTGAAGACGACCATATGAGCTGCCTTCGTGGATCTAAAGAAAGATAATATTTAAAAAAAGAGTTTACAATGTTTACTAGTTTCAAAAATATGTTGGTGATTTGCCCAACTCTAATTAAAGGGGTATTTCCTCCCCCCGATCCACAACATCGTCCCCGACTTGAAAAATAAGATATATCATCTGATACGAGTATTAGCGCATTATTACATCAAACCGCCAGATCGTAATCATTTAAAATTTTGGGAGTAAGCTTTTCTCAAGAATATCTAGTGAAAATAAATAAAAAAATAGATACAGCGGTCCAAAATAGGTCGTCCGACCAAAGGTGTATGCCACAGGCACAAGATAGAATGACCCTAAGTGACCCCTGAATGACCTTTGACCTCATCTTTTACCCCACATAATACGGCACTCCAGTAAGTACGTATATCTGTTTCTAAAATTGAAAAAAAAGTTGGCGGAAATTGAAACCAGCGTTTGAAAATTCTCAAGACTGGAATAATACCGTAAAAGGCATTGGGGGAAAAAGGGATGCGGCCCGTAGCGATTGCGTGTTCACTTTTCGTGTTGCGAGCACCGAAGTACCCGACAAAACGTTCAATTTTCTCGGTAGGTTCTATAGTTCAACCCTATACATACCTATTAAAAAAACAGAGTAAGGAATCCTCTGATGCAAAAATCTCCATAGAACCCCTTCGTTTGAAATATTTGAGATTTAAGTTTCATTGATAACGATACGGATAACGTTAATCTCTCGCGCAGTACTATTTAGATAAATATCTTTCGCAGTCTGTGACACAGACTAACACTTTCTCGGACCGCCGTACCACATAAACCCCTTGTTCCTCCATGTAAAATCATACCAAGTATGACTTGATCTATCATGCTTAAAAAGGGTAGAACGACATTTTAACCACAAGTGTCTTCCCACATGCACAAGATAGTGACCCTAGTGACCCCTGAAAGACATTTGACCTCCTAATCTGTTACCCTACCTAAGACCCTTTTTCTGGTGTATTATGTATTTAAAATATTATTTATTTAAACCAAAAGTGTATACCACATGCACAAGATAGAATGACCCAAGTGCAGCCTTAATGACCTTTGACCTCCTAATCTGTTACCCCACCTAAGACCATTTTCTGGTACTATTATGTATTTCAAATATATATTATTTATTATTTGTTATCTGGTTCATTTTCGACATTAAAATCCTCAATAGAATTTTAAAAACTTACCTCAATGATCACTCTGTTTAAACCCGTCGCTGCACAGAGCCCCGCAATTAGCCGTTGAGGCTAATTAGAACTTCTATAGTGACAGTGTTTAAGTTAAAGTATGTATGTACCAATTGTAAAGTTGAACGACAAACAGCTCAAAAGTAATAAAATACATGTAAAAACACATAGAAATTTGAATTGTTAATTGCGAACGATAAATGTTGTAGTAATGTCTGTAAAAACAAGGGTGGCACAACATGCTTTTAGTGTAATTTGAAACTACTGGATTGTGTTGTTTGTCGTAATAACTATTTAGTGTTGCAGTTGTGTTAAAACCTGCACCAACAGTACACTGCCAGGATTAAAATAATTACAATTTAATAATTACCTTACCCCCCCTAATACCCCCTTTACCTTACCCCATCTAACATTCTACCATGCTGATAACACTTTAAGATCACCTGGGAAAATGTTTCAGAATGATCTTATTTTCACCAACTAATTTCCAAATTTCTCGCTTATCCATACCACAACTACAGAGTTTGGCCTTGATCATTTA
>JAMKCH010017341.1:0-24594 GCA_023653785.1 Ophioderma brevispina
TTTTGGCCCTGGGTTTTGGCCATGCCTGGTTTTACACCAAGTTTCTCGTATCTCGGATCGCTATGGAAAATAGTCAGCCCCTCCCTTGTAATTGAATGGACCCTAATGCCTATTGAGAGGAATCCCCTGCGTGACGTAATTAAAACCTGCATAGATAAGTAAAAATAAAAAACGCGACACATATGTTTTTAAAAATCCACGGTAATGGGAAAATGAAATTGTGATTCCATCTGCATAAAAAATACCCGTAAAAAAAAAAAAATCCTAATGGTGGCAAAAATCATTTGGTAAGTCCGTCCGCACCCCTGGGTCCGCACACGGTAACAGGTTGGCTTCAGTGATACATGTACATGTAATCATTAATTATTAATCACTGAAGACCGGGCTGAGCAATTTTGTGTGTGATATTTAAACACATTGATCATCATAAAAGTACTTTACAGAAAGATGGTGTAATCATTTTTCGTCTATATGGCGAGCACATTCAATTTCATCCATAGTCAATCGAAGACTGTAGATTTAATTCGACATCTGGATGCTATATTGATTGCCAAAATTTGAACAATTTTTGTGACGCCAAATAGAAAATTACTTAAAAAGGGAATTTTGTAGGGTTAACAAGTGGTGTGTGAATTCGGAGGCTTGCGTCCAGTGGACGTATTCCAAGGCTGTAGCTTCTAATTAATCTTACCGTTATCGTTATTTGGTTCTTAGAAATTGTGATTATAACTAAATAAGTTTACATGAGAAATAAGTTGGTTTGCAAGAAGGAAAATATCGCGGTGTATTTATATTATTTTTTTAAAGTTTTGTTCACGTACAAAAACTTAAGTATTATAAATAAACAAGGGAAAAAAAATTGTGGCCCACTGGGATATTTCCATGGACTCCTGCTTCAAGATAAGTGTGACAGAGGTTCAAATCTCCTTCAAAAGTACAGTTTTTTTCTCCTTCTTCACCTGCGCATTAAGTATTAATTACTTGAAAATACCGGCATTTACATCTATTAACGTTCTTCTAAATTATTATTTCCAACAATTTTGCTATTGCCAACAGTTTACTTTGAGATTGGGGGTTGTAGGCGTCCTAATTAAATACAAGATTTTTGTATATAATTTTGATAAAATCGATGTTGTCATATTCCAATTATATGAACTCAGTGAAAGGGTTGAAGGGTTAATTTAATAAAAAATATTAGGGAGCTAATAAAACTATATCCGTTGTATTGGCCCGTGATCGCTACTGCAGGCCAGGGGATTTCGCATTTGCACTTGTCAGAGGCGGCACACAATACAGCTTTTTTTTAGAAAATGGTTATAACGGAACTGGCACTCGGTGAAAGGGTTAATAAAATAATAGCAGTAGGGGTCTTCTCCCCTGATCGCTACAGCAGGCCAGGATTTTCGCATTTTTGCACTTGTCCTAGTCGGCAAACAATACGGCTTTTTTAAATTGGTATAACGGAACGGCCAGTAGGCCCATTTCGCATACTGTGGTTTAAATTTAAGCTGTAGGGTAAAATGACCGACAACTAGAAAGGTAACAAAATAAAAGGGAGCGGTAAATGGATTATTAGGGAAGAGCTTATCGGTTGAGATTATGTCACGCCAGTAGCGCAATCAGAACGCTGTTAGTACGGAAAGCATGGTAAGAATTTGTGCGTTGAGGAGGGACTTTCGAGAATCCACTAACGGAGGAAAACTAAAGCCAAAACTCACGCGTTAGTTTGGCGTGAGCTTGATACCTCTATCTGAGAAGTACTGTATTTTCCTAGTGATGTTAAATGGGAAAATGTACTCTGGAAAAAGGATATCCAATGATAATCTCATGGTGTACTTCAGGGTAAAGGCAGATAAGATCATTGTCAATTTCTATGCCTGGCACACTGGTAAAGGTCACATGCCCGATTGCTTATTATATCCATCATGACTAATTACAGTTCTTGATGGTTCAAAAGTGTGTAAAACATGACCACAAATAGTTTAACTATTTGCGAGAAAAGAGAAAGAGAGCGAAATGAGAGATCACAGGGAAATAGACGCTAATTTCCTAGGGAAATAGGCGCCTATTTCCCTCTTAGCCTCGTGACCTGTGTTATCAGTTCCTTACAGGTTTTTTCTTCCTTGTGGTCAATACGACTTCTACGCCTGTTGACGTTAGCAAGAGGCACAGACTCTTTACTTGTATTTCTCAACGATGTGTACGTTCGCATTAGTTATTGCTCTAAAAGGAACTTGGACGCATTGTTGAGGCTATTTCGTCGACACCCGTTATGGCTTCGGCCCAGTTGCAATACACCGGTGGGAAACTTCTGCACGGATAGGAGAATACAAAAGAAAATAATTAACGTATGTTCTGTCAGTATTTGAGGAGTTGTGTAAATAACACTGGTGATTCCCGCGGGGAGATTGTATTTTAATGTCATGGAATGGACAACGCTGATATGATCTCAACGGCGCATCACTGACATAAAACTGTGATACAGAAAGGTGAGCTATAAATGCTTAAGCAGTAATTCCGGGAGTAAATTCGGTGCAGACTTCAGCGTCATTATTTACCGAAAAAAGGGGGTGTTGATATCGTAAGTGGGGCGGACTTTCCTCTGCCTAAGAAGGCAATCAATGTTCAAGCTCTTGCCTAACCTAGCCATTAGGCTAGCCCTAGCCTACAGAGTACAGTTACAGGCAGCCGATGTGGTGTTAAGTAGGACTCAGGCTCAGTTTCACTTTAACCAATCAATGACAAAATAATAATTCATGGAATGGATAATAAAACAAATATTAATGATCTTATTCGGGATCTTGTGGAAACTATTGGCCCTCGGGAACTGAGGGCGGGGGTAATATTTTCCGTCGACCTTCGGTCTCGGGAAATATTAGGCCCACGCCCTGCCAGGTCAACCGGGGGCCAATAGATTTTCCGCCGCGGTTCGGGAAAGACAATGGACAATAGCTACCCCACGCCATCCACAGTTCACCTCGGGGGCCAAGAGATTCCGCAGATCCCTCATGATCATTAATATTTGTATAATAGCCTCGTCCCACAGAAAAGCCCCCAGATGTACCAGGAAGTGGTGAAAGTTTGGTATCAGAATACAGCTACTATTTTTCTCATTACACTGTAAATCTTAGAGCCAAAGGTTGTTGCCTTGGAAGGTATGAGCGAAAACGTTTTTGCCCCGTTTTGGTAGCCAATATAATTTTACACAGTAGTCTATGGGCTTACAAAATCACGTTTTAGCTCTTGCATCAAAACGGGTATAAATATGGCGCGAAAATTTCAGATGCGGATTTTGGAGTGAGAGGCCAATATATTAAGATGCAAACTTATTATTATCATTAAATGGCTATTGCCCCTTTAACATTTCCATAATAGAAAATAGAAAACACTATTGATGTGCTCTGTTTTTTTTTTTTTTTTTTTTTTTACGGACCAGTTTGAACTCACTCAAAAGGTGTTAGTGAAAATATTCGCAAGTTTCCCCAAAAGAAAATACACTATTGATGATGCCTTCGGTAGTTTTGAACTCCATCAAAAGGGGTCAGTGAAAATATTTCACAAGCAGATTGAGAATACTGAAACCAACATATGCAAATAGTAGGGAAGCTAACTGAACTATAGGTATGGATATGGGGAAATCAGGGCACCCCCAACCCCCCCCACCACACATCAACACAATGCCTAGACAAATAAGATGGAGCTCCTGGCAGGTGATGGCAGACAAACCCGGGCAGCCTATGTATGCAAAACAACCTCGTACTTAATGCCAATTCCCACTGACCTAGGAACAAGACTGCACTAAAGGACATTTACTGACTGTTCTAAGCAAAGGGGAAACAAACATACAAAACTAGAATTTCACGTTATCAGGGGTCGGTTTTCGCGCTCCGATATAATAAAAATATAAGATGTGGACCGGCTCCATAAAAACTTTAACTTTAGTGACACAGACTACACACACAACGTAAAGCACAGTGGTCCTGCCAGCTACAGCTGGTGGCCCACAACAAGATATTTTGCCATTCTTTTCTTAAAATTAAGAAAAACCGGATTAAAACTTTGGTAAAAACTGGATTTAAAAAACTTGGTTAACTAACTAACTAAAGAATAAAGCTATGACTTGGGGAACCGATAACTAGAAAAATAAAGATATGATTTGGGGAACCGATACCCTCTTTACAACAAATGTAAAACCAAGGCGATGCCATTATTTTTAGTGGAAGAAGGAGGTAGGAGGCCGAGTTCTTCCATTGCAAAAAATAATGGTATCAGTTCAATTCATTGTAAAGAGAGTACCGGGTGAATATAGTGAGGGGTAACAACAATGTTTCGACTAAAACTACAACTATCCAAGGCTAAAGCGAAAGTGGGGCTTTATTTTCATACAATTTTTATTAAAAACAGAGTAGAGAACACTAGCTTGTATTAACCAAAAAAATAATTTGATTTAATCATAGTCCAAGAATCACAACGGGGGTGTATTGAGTCAAGCCCACAATGCACCAGTTTTGGGAAATGTACCCGATGAAGTCATGTGATCCCAAAAACAATCCATTTTCTTAACACATAAAAAATCCAGACAATTACATAATTTTAGCCCACAAGTGCTAGAACTTAGGATTTTTTAGCATGATCATTAATGTCTTGGTGGTTCTTAAATTATTGAACACTTTTTATCCCAAAGTATGAAGTGTTTAGTAGAGTAAAGTATAGGCCTGGTATGGGGGTGACATTGCAATGCATTATGGGATTGATTACCACCCCCCCCTTGGTCCCTTAAGATAGTCCCTACCTGGAAGGACCTTTTAATTTTTGGGTACTTTTAAATTAAAGGAAAGGGGAATATAAGTAAAATATGAAATAGGAAAGTCCAGTTTTGAGTGTACTCCTGTACTTTTGTTTCACAACCAAAAAACTATTTTTTTAAAAAAAGGACAAATTTAAAGGGGGTGATGGTGATGGTCCCATATTGCTCCAGATGAAAGAATTCTTGTATTTTAATCTTTCATTTAATGTTAAATGGAAATATTCATGCCTACATAATTTTGTGCTTTACCCACACTTCTGAGCAGCGACACAAGTAAGAACACGCAAAAAAGTTTATTTTGTGTCGTAAGTCTTTGTGGGATAGCTAAAAAAAAGCGATTTAACAACAGGTGAAACGCTTATGGCAGAAGCGTGACAAATTCCATGTGCAAAAATTACCCACTTTTACAATAAATTGTGTAAACTGTTTCACAATGTTATTCATGACTTTGGTGTCAAAGAAGACACCTCAACTGTTTTGACAGACTGCCATGATACAGCAACATTAAACGCACCATCATATGCCCACTGATCCTCAAATACATTACCTTCCATTAAGCTGGGAATTGGAATTCCAAAATACCAAAGGTGGCCTGCCATAATTGTGTGATAATAAACACCGTCGTATTCCGCTCAGGACCATACACTGATCCACCAGCTGGATTTGCTTCCAATTTAAGGAGGGTTTCTCCATTCTACAGTCAATTAAGTATCACAGTTTTGTCGTTGACTGTTTCTCCATGACATATTGGAAATTTGGAAGTGTATATCATAGTTGTTAGAGCAATGATTTAATGCCATGCGGGGTAGTTGTACCACAACCCACGTGGTCCAGGTAGAGACATCCCTCCACTATACCTACCCCCGAGGCAGCTTTTGTTTTTCTGTTCTTTTTTGACTTAGAATTTTCCCTTAACCTGAAGAAATAAGAAAATTTTCTATATTTTAAAAGAAGCAAAGAGTGAGATTTGAACCTCTCAAACACTTACATTTTTGCAAATGTTCTTCAATAATGCATTCTGATAATCTTTAAGTGTTTAAGGTTTAGCCCTATAATGTTCTCAAAAGTAAGGACTTAAAAGCACATTTTATGCAAGAAATTTTGACTCTGGCCCTAATAAAACTAGGCACAACAAGGTGAAATAAAGTGACCATTTTTTTCAAGAAATCACCACTGCATGAACTTGCATTGGTTTTTGCATTAAATCTTAATCCAATGTTTTCTCTCAGGTTACAGCTGATTAACAAGCGCTAATAGTCAAAATCACATTTTCAGGCAAAGGTTGAGTTCACCACAGGAACATGGAATGTACTGTAATTAATTTAAAGAGACCAAGGCACATTTCAACAAATGTTGCCTAAGACTAAGCAAAGAATCAAAACAATTTTAACACACACCACAAAATTCCTGTTAATAGTTTAAAACAAAAAACAATATTCGATGCCCCAAAGAAGTGCCAGATTTTGGCTGTAATGAAAAACAATAATTATTTATCACTGTGAACTGGGTTAAAGGTCGATGGCGCGATTGCTAATAGCCTCGTCCCCGGGGACCCGAAACAATTTTACCGAAAGTGGTTCAAATTTGGTATCAGAGGAAAAGAAAGCTACTATTGTTCTCATTTACCCTGTGAAATCTTAGGGCTAAAGGATGTGTTAGAGTTTGGAGTTATATAGTGCAAAAATTATGCCCATTTTGTTGACCAATAGTTAATTTTAAAAAACACAGTAACTCTTTTGTAAGTAGCTTCAGAATCAATCACGTTTTTAGTCTCACATCAAAACGGATTAAATATCGGTGCGAAAATTCAAGACAAAGTTTTGGGGCGATGACCATCTATCAAGATTGAAAACTCGCTACTTAAATTTGGGGGGGGGGGCCTCCCCTTTAAATTAACATGAAGGACACGCTAGACCCTTTGAACAACTACAGATGCTCAGCATGATCAATATCTTTTTGTTTTTCTTTAAATTTCAAATTATGCACTTTTATGACTATATTGCATCAGCATTGACAAAACCCACCAAAGAGTCTAAACAATCTTAGGTTTAATTTTTTAGATGGCTAATTTTGTGTTTTGAGATGGCGCCCAAATGACTTGTGGTCACTTGGGAAGCATCGCAAAACTATTAACTAAACCAATCATCTATACAGAAGTTTCGGGCATTTTTCCCTGAATCGGTACAACTAATGTCTAAGGATTTTCTCCTTCATGCTATGAATTTTTCATGGGATGTGAGTGGCACCTCCTATGTACACCGCAAGAAATGACCGCAATTCTGGCACTGGAAAATTCACAAACATTTCTTCCTCTCTGAAATATGTCAGCAGTTCAGACAAGTCAAGTTTTATATTAACCCACTTACCTTTCACAGATATTTTATCCACTGAATCAAACAATTGTCACTATGTTTTTCATTTAAAATTTCACCTTTTCCAAGAATACAACTAACCCAGTGTCACTGCAAGAATTTCAATCATTTTTTTCCCCAAAACACAAATCAGTTTTGCTGTTTGGGGGGGGGGGGGGCTTTTACCTTGTCCCCAAGTGACGGGTCGCCTACTTCTTGTTATGTGCAATTCAAAATATGCCACCCACTTAAGTCTCTGTTGAGGGTCTTCACAATGGTTGACCAGGATTTTACGAATTAGCCGCTGCTGCATCTGTAAAGAATATAAGAGTGTAATGAGTTATCTGTTACTGCTAACAGAGACTAATCTACACATCCAACTGCAAAAATCTTGACATTCAAAAATACCACCGAATTAATGTAAGATTGAGTGCAGTAATAAACATGACGCTGTCTCCACTCAATAAATGTGGACGTTGATTTAAAGATCATATGTCATATTGAAAGAACGTGTAAATTTTGAAGTTTACAATCACAAAATTTCCTCTCTCTAAATTTAAGTACATTGTTCTCTTTCCTAGAGTCCAATAAATTTATGAAATTTACAAAAAACCAAATTTACAACAGAAAAACTTTGGTGTGGAACATACTTCATAACTGTCCAAAATAATAGATTAAAGTTTACCAAAATCAACCTTGGAACTTGTAGAAACTGGGGTAAAATTTTGTACAGGAGTAAAAAAATTTCTTCAAAAGGGTCAAATTTGATGTCATTTAATTAAAGTTGTTCCAATTCCCAATTAAGATAAGCCCATTGGCATACCAAGTACAAAGTAACATTCCATATATGATTCCCCGATTTTTCAGAAGCCCTAAATGGATTGATAAATCTTTGTATTATTTTGGACCTGAACTTATGTTTAACAGAAAGACAATGCTTTGGAGCAAAAGGTCTCCAGTTCAAATTTGAGAAGAACCACCTGCTGGAATGGATCCAGGTACAATGCACTAATTTTTATATTGATAGTGTCAATGAACCTTAAAGCAATAACAGCACATTTTTTGCGAAGAATGCCCCAATTTTCCCAAAAGTTTGAGATTTTTGCACAGTTGCTTTGGTAACTGGCTAGTAAACTATACCTGTGAATGGTAAAGCTACCATGTCTATGTATCACAAAAGAAGGAATTTTGTAATTAGGATAATTAATATCGTATACCGATAATATAATAATTCAGCAGCTGCTGGAAAGGTCCTTCCAATATGATATAGCCAGGAAATATAGCACCATGTACTACACTCATCCATTAGATGTTCCGTTGGTTCAGGCAAGACAAGTTAGAGGTCCTTTTCGTAAGGTGGCACTATTTTCACAATGGACGAACAGAAATGTGGTGTTTCTACTTCCGTCATTAAATTACAATAGGGATCCTAATTCCAATTACAAAATCGCTTCTTTTATGACAAATACCCACTTTTGAGCATTATCATTCGCAGGTATAGTTTAGTACACAATTACCAACACAACTGTGCAAAAATCTCAAACTTTGACAATTGTGGGGGGGGGGGCACTCTAAAAATATGCTAATGCTATTATTGCTTTAACACATTCACCCACATGCTCTCACATTCATACACTATTTAAAAGTCTTGGCATCCTTTTTCTGTAATAGGCAGTGTTAAGCATGCATGGTTTCCTTTGGGAATGCTTACAGATATCTACCCCTACTTTTATTCTTAAACAGGCATCAACTATGAATCTATATTTTGGATTTTATCTCTATGTATAGATGATGTGACTATGACGTCACTTGTTGACATTTAGAACGCCCTCTGTTGTTTTCTGGCAGGGCCAAAATAATTAAGTAGTTCTGTGACAGACCAATAAAATCTGGTTATTAATTACTTGCAGAATCTTCCTGATCTAAATTGGTCAAAAATGCAGCTGGTAGCATTAGCTATATGCTTGATAAGAAGTTAGTATTATTTACTTCGAAACAAAAGTTACAGCAAAAAACAGAATTTCCCCATGCAAAGTATAGGTGCTTTTGCCTGCCCGTTTATCTCTTACACCAACAGGGGGTGCCATAAACATAAACAAATGTACTCATACTAGATAAAATGTTACATTCCTTGTCAAAGACTGGCTAATTTGTGTTCAGTAATGTTCACAAAACAATCACTAATTTTATTTATAAGGAACAAATCTAATGAAATCTAATGCATTCCCGCTGCGAAAGTAAATAATAACCACCTATGGAAAAGGACAAATCAATAATTAAAATGATTCTTCAAAATTTTCCCAGCATCTAATCAATAATCACATGATCAATTAGAGCTGCCGATCTATTACATCTTGATGAAGAGAACAGGTGTTGTAAATATCACTGCAAAGGTAACTTTGACGACACATACGTGTAACAGTAACGGAAAACTGTAAACCTATTTAACTATTAATGAGTAATTACTAAAACACAATGTCCTAATAGTGAGTGCCAGACCTCTTTTTGGGGGGGGAGATGGGGAAGTGATTTGTTTTGGAGGGGGGGAAGTTAAAAAATTCTGGGGGGGAATATCAAAATTTGAGTTTTTAAACCAATTTTGGGCAAAAAATCGCTAATTTTTCCAAAGATGTGGTAATTTTTGGCCCCAAATTGCTGATTTGTGCCAAAAATTCTCTCAGTTTTCTTTCGGCCGGGGAACAAAAGGGTGGGGGAATGAAAAAAATTTTGGGGGGGAATGTCTCCTACCTTTAACAGCTGACGGCAGCGTGTAAGGCATGTCAAAACATTTTTGACATATGGGATGGCATTTCAATGGGGTCAACTTAATTAGCATAGACTTGCATGTATGCCATATGTTGGGATTTTTAGGACATTTGTCAAAAACAAGGGGGGTAGATAACTTTGACAAATCTGATATCACTTAGGCGATTCCATTAACTCACCTTCCTCCTCCACCCTGAATCCCAAAATTCATAGTATCTGAAACCATGCAGTCCGGCATCTTCCGTCTATGAAAAAAAAAACAAGAAAACAACCATTCAGTATTTCTATTTTCTTTATAGTCACTCACTTTGTTAAACGTTGTGATGCCTTGTCTGGTAATCATCATTGAGATGAATATTCAACAAAATCACACCATTCCTTTTCTACATGTTGAGTACATTGATTCATGTTGATAAACCCACAGCCATGACAGCTGTTGCCATGTACACATGTGCACTAGTTCTTGAGCTTGTACAATACATGTTAGATACAACTGCTTGTCGCTTCTTTGATGCTGATAATTCTTGTAGTGACCATAAAGGATTCAATGTTAAAATATCATTTTGATATGAAGGAGATGTCTTTGCTATTTACATTGTGAGTATTTTGTTGAGTGAAAATATGCGGTTGGTGTTGAAAGGGATTCAACCACGATGCACGCTAGCCATAAGGATTAAATAACGCTGTGCCCACCACAGTCATAATTTTTTTTTATCAAATCATATTTTTAAAATCCACTTGAGGTGATTAAGACCCTGATATCACATATGTTAAAGTGTATAGTGCAATTAGCACCAAAGTAGTTCAATTTGTGCTGAAGTCAGAACGTCCGTTATAATTCTATAGCTACCACGTAATACATCTGTGTGCTGACCAATATGAACAACGAATTATCTGTACTTGAGTGAATGACTCTTGAAATTGGATTCAGGCGACATTGCCCGGAAGAACCATTGCAAGGCCCACTGACCCCCCCCCCCCCACAAAGGACTTTGCATAAAGTATTATTGGATATGGGATTACGACAAGGGCGGGCTACTGCAATTACTACATTGTTTCCCTCACAGTGAAGAGTTGGTATCAGTTTTGTTCTGTGAAAATGTAACACCCCAAAAGCCACACTCAGCCATTGTTTTAAATATTAGAAAATGATGGATGAGAGGTAGTTTGTTCTAATATTTGTTCTTGTACACCAAAATTTGACCATGCACTTTCCAACTTGCGTACTCTAGGCCAGATTCCTCAGCATAATTACATAATACCCTTTGCACCTATCATGTGCTTTTTATTCAGTTAATAACACCATTCACTACGTTTTGCAAGCAATTACAAAATACCACACACTACCACAGGCCCTGGGATGGTAGACTACCAATTACCATAATATACCACAAAATTACACTGTGGTATTTTGTGGTAATTGGCTGCTTCCACACCATACGTGTACCAACTCATTTATGTAAGAATTCTTGGGAAAATAGTAGGCCCACGGTCTCCAGTCACTGAGGGGAGGTATTTTGCACCATTTCACGAATATAGAGCAGTCAATATTTGTTTTATATAACATATAAAAATATTTCTGTCATTTGAAAAACTTGCCAAGTCTCATCGAGATCAGCTGCCACCGCAACTCAAGCCTTGTCAAGGCTAGTCAAGATACCAATGGTTTGCAGGGAAAAAAGTTCCCATAAAAATGAACTATTTCCCCGTGATGGGGGAAATAGTAGCTTTCTATGGGAACTTTTTTCCCCTCCTGTGAAATTTTGGGGAACTAGCCTCAAATATCTTATGTCACGTGATATAGTATCCACCAATCAAATGACAGAAATATTTTTATGTGTTATATAATAACCAATTACCACTGGCTCCCAGAAAGGGTGGGAAAGCAGCCAACCCATCAGATGGGCGGGACTTAAAACTTTGCTAGGGCTAGGGTATATATTGTGATGGTTACATTGCTGATTACTACAAAATACCACACTTAATGAAGCACAGTAACTACCAATTGCCACAAGGCACCACAACTGATGTGCACAATCGGACAACTCAAAACCACAGAATACCACAGTGACTGACGGCTAGAAATACTGATTACCACACCAAAAGGAGTGGTGTGTTACACACCAATTACCACAATTTACCACAAAATTGCCATGTGTGGTGTCCTGTGGTAATCAGTTGTGTTGGGGTTAATGGAATAAAGCACATGATACAGGAGTTGCTAAGGGTATATCTGCTAAGGGTATAATGTAATTATGCCAATTCCTCTATAACCTCTTTTCATACTTGTAATTCATAACCCGTGACAGCATATTAATAAGTAGCATGCTTAAAACAATTATGCAAACAGTCGTCATGTAAACTGGTTACAAGCTGCCTTCTTTCCATATGGTTTTCTTTGCATTCATAATAGAAATGTCAACACGTGCATAGGGAACCAACCTTATATCAACATCCGTTATTGTAATATGTATACGTCAATAGGTTGATTAAATGGGATGCAAATTGTGATCTTTAGGCCATATCACAAAGTACATTTAGCAGTGGCCCTGTGATATTATGAAACAATAACGTCTGCAGAAAATAAATTAGACAATTTTCCAGGGGTATCTATTTTTCCTGCAGAAAATCTGAATTGTTCCCCCTCCTTGCCACATTTTATCCCAATTCTTCACCAAAATTTAACATTGTTTCCAGTCTCCTAAGCATCAAATTCTTCCCCAAATAACCATAGAGACAAAACCTATTCCCCTGCCTCAGGGACGAATAATGGAAGAATAGACACCCTGCAATTTTCACTTATAAATTTCTCACAATAGACAACTTCTGGGGAATCAATTGTTTTTAAATTTTAACATGAAAAAAATTAAAGGCAATTTTATGGATTACAGGTGCTCTCTCTCAAAAAATTCTGATTAATAGCATGCTTCGTAACTATTCTCCTGCGTCTGATAAAACCCAAAATAAAAGCAAAATTGCTTACCGGGCAATAATTAATACTCATAGCACTTCATTTTTTTATAATTAAAAAAAAACAAATATTAAACACTAAATATCAAAGCACTCACAGTGGATATTAATCCACCCCAAAATGTCACACAGTACCACAAATGTGATGTTCCAAGATGTCTGTTTAAGTAGACAAAACCCACAACTTTTTGAGATGCTCAAGAGTGGACTTACTCATCTGTATAAGATGAATCCAGATCCTTACTACTTGACTATCGAATACTAGCCAAATTTTGCAACAAAAAGAAAAAAACAACAAACAAATCAGAAATACATTCTGTATTAAAAAAAATTGTGAAGCACCGAAATTAATTACAAATTGGAAACCCATTTAATAAACTACATTTAAGGGGGAAATTATTTCAATTGCTATATTACTATTTTATCACCTATAAAAATCCCGCATTTTCTATATTGAAGTTCATCCAAAAACACAAGTTTTAAATAACATGTACGGCTTAAAAAAATGTTTGTTTCCTGGGAAGGAGATTATGATTTTGAAAAATTTCTCTTGATTGGTTTGTGTTAGTTTTATTATCTGAAGTATTAATCAGCTCGGCAACACGGCATGTGCATTTTACGGGAAGGAGCTTCCCAAATTCCCCACTTTTTGAGCCATGCGTGATTACCAGCAAATATTTTTTTTCAATTGTTATCCAAAGCCCATTAACAGCCGCTGATGGTCATTTGGGAAACCTGCCGACTTATGTGCTATAACATTACTTATGGTTACTCATACAAATAACTCAGAATTCCAATGGCAAAATTGACTCCCCTATTCCAACAGCTTTACATGTAGAATAACAAAATATTCCTTGATGAGAACACATTAAATTTTTAAAATCATCTGTCAAGGTTTAGTGATGACATGTTATACAAATGGTTTGTGACGTCAATATTGAGGGTTTCCGACTGTCATCATCTGGACTTGTTAAGTGGTAATAGGTTGATCAATTATGCAGCTCAGACTCCCTCTCGTCAATACTCCCATGAACCCCAGCAATGAACACTATTATTTATTGGAGAGGGAAACCCACATCATTACATGTTTGTTATTGCAGAATATTGTACACTTGACATTTGTCATGTTACAAAGACGAAAGGTCCTTTTATATTACATGCGTGTGCAAAGTATGCTTTAAGGTGCACTACCCATGTGTACTATTTGATTCATATTTATCTATGATCTGGTGTTCTTGAATTTTTTTTGCAGCAATGCTTTATAAACCTTCAATGTTACCACTCCTCAATATTGGGATCTGGTAGAAGTTCACATATATAGTTATAATTAAGCAGTAACCTTGTTTGAAAAGCAGTGAGAATGTTCAGAGAGACTTTGCACAATATTCCTGGGGAATAAGCGCAGAAATCTTGGTGAGAGAGTTTGTACAGGTGTTCAGGGGAATAAGAGCAGAAAAGTCTGAAATACAAAGTATGACCTTTGGCCTACAGACCTATCCATTACAAAGCAAGTAGCAGTAGATACTAAGGTCCTATGGTGCAAGTGTCATCTAGATCGGTTTAGGGGTCTTGCGGTAGGCGGAGTCAGATGGACGGACAGACGCCGCCGTTGACAGATTTTAAAAAAACCTTTCTGCTAAGCGCAAGGGGGATATAAAGTGATATTTCTTATCGACTTACAGGATTGAATCTCAAATAAGATGGATAATTAATTTCTGGACACAATGTGAGATGGAGGATCTGGGGAAAATCCCCCTTCTGCTAAAGCGCAACCTACAGGGTTGAATCTCAAATAGGAGGGATAATTAATTTCTGGACACAATGTGAGATGGAAGATCTGGGGAACTTGCTAGATTTGGGAGGAAAAAAAAAAAAAAAAAAAAATTGGCCGACACCGCAACGCGTTGCTGAAATGTCGCAACGCGTTGCCGAAATGTCGCAACGCGTTGCTACTTTCTCGCAACGCGTTGCGGCAATACGTTATGGCCTTTATGGCTTGCCATAGACCTTTGGCCTACAGACCTATCCATTACAAAGCAAGTAGCAGTAGATACTAAGGTCCTGTGCTGCAAGTGTCATCCAGATCGGTTTAGGGGTCTTGCGGTAGGCGGAGTCAGATGGACGGACAGACGCCGCCGCTGACAGATTTTAAAAAAACCTTTCTGCTAAGCGCAAGGGGGATATAAAGTGATATTTCTTATCGACTTACAGGATTGAATCTCAAATAAGATGGATAATTAATTTCTGGACACAATGTGAGATGGAGGATCTGGGGAAAATCCCCCTTCTGCTAAAGCGCAACTTACAGGGTTGAATCTCAAATAGGAGGGATAATTTATTTCTGGACACAATGTGAGATGGAGGATCTGGGGAACTTGCTAGATTTGGGAGGGGGTCTCCTAAAGATAAAAACCTTACACTGCAGGCAGTTATTGTGCTGTTGGTGTTAAGGAAAAATCAACATTTACCAACCACTCTCATGGGAAAAATCTGGAGGTACTCCCAACTCACCTCCATGGGAGCTATGAGTTGCCCTTCCTTAAGTTTAGTGACTCCACCACCACTGTTGTCGTTATTGTCACTGCTAATTAATATTTAACCATTTCAAGAACCATCAATAAGAGTCACTGATTCCTAGTTTGTCATTTACAGATATGCATCCATTGGAAAGCAGGTAAATTGAGAACTATGCAAACGTAATTGCTACATCTACAGACGATGTGACTCCGAGAGGCTGGAAGTAGGACACATATCTCTACCAATTTTTGCCGAAAAGGGGACCCATAGCTATACCAGAGATGCAAATTTTGCACCAATTTAACACAAACTTGTTATTTTTTCCTCCAAAAATGTTGACCTTTTTTAAAAGCAAATTTGGAAATTTTTTCTTCAGATTGAGAAAATTGGACTAATTTTTCAAAATTTTTAGAAAATATTGGCTTCTGTTTGAGAAAAATTGATTAATTTCCAACAAATTTTGAAAAAAAATGACCCATTGCTATACCAAAATTGTCAAGAAAAAAGGGGTCATTGATATACCAGAAGGCTGAAAATGTGACCCATGTTTGTGGCACATCCCTGTATGGTCTTGGTAGAATACATTGCAACACCCCTAGTGGGGAAAAACTATTTAGTCCAGATGATCTTCAAAGTTGCTTTTTGGATGTCTTTGGCTCTTCTATTTGTACAAGTGAGTCCGGTAATGAGTTACTATTACAGACCTGGGTAAAAATGAAGGTATCCATATTTGCTGAGATGTTGATATAAGATTTACTGTGTGATTTTCTGGTTGGACGAGTTACTGGGTGCAGCAGGTTTTCAATTGGAATGCCGAGGTGACCCTGGCCAGCTTTCTGGAAGGCAGTGAGCTGGGCAATCTTTCTCCAGTCTGCTAATGGTTTCCAATGGAGATCTTGTAACATACCAGATACACTGCATTGCCAGTTGTAATTGTTGCAACAAAGCGGGCTGCTCGACGTTGAACTGCCTCCAGCTTAGATGTCAAATCAGCTAAGGGTCCCAGATGGCACCACAGTACTCCAAAGAAGGTCAAACTAATGTACCTTGTGCAAGGTTTAGTAATTTCTTTAGTGCATGCCTTTAAATTTCTTTTTACAAAACCCAAATTTCTGTTACCTTTTGTTGGTCATTTTTATTGAGTACCCCCTTCCCTAGACAATATCCTACCTGTGCAAGCTTGGCTAGTATGTCCTGTGGCCACATACTGGGCACTAGCCCTGAAAATGGCCCTCCTGGTGCTGGAGTGTAACCGCCATTGGATCCTTTTCTCTGCAGCGCAGCTCTGATCTCATCCTCTTCATCTTCAGAAAGGGTCTCAGCTGTAAAGAAGATGAAGAAAGGTGGGATTAGAATCAAATGTGAGATCAGTTTAATTGCACTGCATTACTGGGACAGGCAAGATATTCTTCCAAACCGAGGAGTCATATTTTTAAAATATGCTGTATTATTTACACAAAAATTAAAGCTCTTATGTCACACACCATGTAGGACTCAAAAGTGGTTTGGAATGAGACTTTGTTATGTTGATCCAAAGTATCTGCAATTCTGCATTTTGACAATTATTATTTTTTAACAATAAGAAGATATTTCGAGAATTCCAATGCAAATGGCATGACTTGTTTTCACAACATCTCTAACCAAGCAATCTACTTGCATATGTTATGAAAATTCATTTTTCCCCTTTAACATAAAGACTTAATTTTTTTTACATATTCTTTTCAGAGTTAAATATGTGGTATTATAAAAACTTGCAAAAATACCACAACATAATCTAATAGAAGGCTTAAATTATATCTCCTCTCATACCTTAAGAAGAGCTTAGCAGACCTTGTCTTATGTTTGTGACTAAACTGGAATTTTGCACTCACACAGCAAAGTTTTTTTTATCAATGGAGCAGAGACATTTATAATTTCAACCTCTCTGCTAGGGAGTCTGTAAATTTAGGGACAGTAAAGTCCCTTGACCAAAATGGAGACTTCCTTTTGCACATGGTGATGGTGACACTGTTCTTTATCTTTCTATGAATATTCAGTTTAACTTGTTTATTATTTTAATGATGTTCAGTTTTATTATAGCTTTCGCTTATTGAAAGTGATTAAAGTGGAGCCAATGGGTTGCTACAACTTGTTAACAAAAGTGCATGTATGAACAAAATATTTTCAGAATTTTTTGTCATCGGAGGATACGCTCCATTAACACTGGAATATCAGTTCTTGGAAGCCAAATTGAATAGGGTCACCAACTGGCGAGGTTTTGTTGATAAAAAAGTCAACTACCTACAGAGGTTAATAGTCCTGCTAGTAGTTAGAAACAGCTTTTTTTTGTTAGAGACAGCTTTTTAATTAGGCAGTTAGCAGCCATATTCTTGCCCTATATTGACTGTGATTTGACTTTCCAAAGTAGTCTTGTCTGTCTGCCTGACTAAGTCATGAACAATAATTTTAGCCTCTCACACAGACAACTAATGATCTAGCTATATATTCATTGTGCCATAAGCCCACATGCGATTATCGTGACTGAAATAGAGATAAGAATTTAGCCGGCTTCAGCACTACTGTTACCACTGTATAAATCAGAGTGTGAATCAAAAGTGAATTTTGCTCCTTTGTACGAATAACCATTGGACCATTTCTAGTTATGTATTAATCCTTCCTATACTCTGTTCGATCTCAAGTTTGAGGGTGATGTCACTGCGCGCGTTCGGTTTCGCACCCTAGAAGCGCAGGCGCCGCCCTTTGAATTGCAGCGTTTATGCACGCGAACAAAAGGCTGCACAATTGAAACACTACAGCAAATGCAGAAATGCGTAATGACGTCACCCTCAAACTCGAGACAGACAAAGTATACATGGCTTACAAACAGATAGAGGAGGTCACACAAGCAATGTAATTTATCATAATACACTGAGCTTTGTGTGCAAGACTGCAATTCATATTGGCAGACTATACATCCATGAATGGTGGCTGGAATTTACAGCACCAAATTATCAGATAGACCTCAACTGGTCACCCTAATTCCAGTTAAGAACACACTGTGTAGATTCTGCCCCCCCCCCCCCGATTCATTATTGTGTGAAGACAGGGTGTCAATCTTGGGAGGGGTGGAGAAGGGGAAAGAAATTTAATGACATTGTGCTTTAGGATTAATTTCCTTGCAATAGCTATCTGCCATATAACAACTGTTCCAAGAATTTAGGAAGATGATTGTAGCATTCATACTCAATGGAAGAGTGTAAAACTAACCTGGGCAATTGCCTGATTTTTGTGAATGACAACCACATATTTAGCTAATGTGTATGCATACAGGGTGTCTCAGAAAGAATGTTACCCTCCAGAAATGGCCATTTTTGCTTACTTAATCAATTCTTTTCCTTGGTTTAGCTTTATATTATGAAAATATGTACTTTTTTGAACATATGGTGAAAACAAGAAAGAAAATGGTGAAAAAATAACCATACAATGACTATTTCCCTAAAAATGATGCAAACCTACTTTGTCCACCGCTTGCAATAGCAGAGAAACATGTACATTGTAATTCTTATGGATTTGAGCACACGCAACTCCTCAGATTTAATTAATTTGTTCACATGTAATGCTTAAAAAGCACTTGAAACATGCACTTAATTTGTTCTTCAGAATGAAGTGACCTAAATCCCTTCACCCGTCTCCTATCATAATACAAATATGAATTTGGTTAAAGCGCACTTTCAAATAATGGCATTGGTCGTGACTCCTACATGTACAATGGCATGTTCTACTGAACTGCTCTTGGTTTAAAGGACCATCGTTCATCGTGAATGGGTAAAGTTTCCCTCAAAGTAGGGTTCCCAGTAAGATCGCAATCGAGGGGAACAGAGAAAAAAATCTGGAACATGGCAAGACTCTAAAAAGGTGCAAGGAGAGAGATGTGGTCATCAAAGAACAGGACAATCAGCCGTAAATAATGCTGCAGTGCGTAGAGAACTGAACAATAAACTCTAGAACCAGCAATGAACCTTGGAATTTGAGAGTATTATTGGCCAGGAGGGTCTTAAACATTTTTATGTTGGAGATATTTGCATCCATAGTTTCCTCTGCTAATGCTAGCCGTGGACAAAGTAGGTTTGCATCATTTTTAGGGAAATAGTCATTGTTTGGTTATTTCTTCACCGTTTTCTTTCTTGTTTTCACCAAATGTTAAAAAGAGTACATATTTTCATAATATAAAGCTAAAACAAGGATAAGAATTGATTAAGTAAAAATGGCCGTATCTGTAGGGTAACGTTCTTTCTGAGACACCCTGTATACTGCAACCAAAGCATTATATGATACTTAATAGAGTACACAACCATAAGACTGATAAGAGCATTAGCCAAATATTATAAAAGGAATGACTCCATGATCATTGGCTAGAATGCTTTGGATAGGATTATGGAAATCCTATGTGACCTAGTTTTATAATGCAATCCCATTGAGAGACTAGCACTGCTCTATGGTCCGATGCCTATAAGCCTAAGATTGACAAAATCTGGGATTTTATATGGATCTTAGTACACACAATAGAATGCTTTGATATCAAGTTTACAGACAATGAACTTAATTGAAAAATACATATAGGACTAACAACAATGTTGAAGATTCTCTCTCTCCAATCACCTTAGCAGTAACAATATCCTGCTCAATTCATTGGTTAAATTTTTGAACCAAATAGGTGAGCCTCAGATGCAATATTAAAATTTAAACAGATACACCGCACCAAACTCTGCACATGCATACATTGTCCTTTAAGGTGGATCCCATAGCTGGCTCAAGAGTGACTAAATAGTAATGAAAAATAACTTTTGTCAATAGATGGTTATAATAAAAAACAAATGAAAATCAATGATATGGGCAGCATTTGTTGAACAATCACATGATTCATGATGGTTTTAGCTGTCAGATAGGTAAAAATCACAAAATCCAGCACTTTTTCATATTTTTACATTTTGAATTTTAATTTGAAAACCTTACATCCTATTTCTATTTTCTTTGCAGATTAAGAAAGCTGGTGTACTTTTACATGATTTCCCTGCTGCAGGTATCATAGAAATATTTATAAGATATGGGATTTTCCCCAAAAACCATGATTTTAACAGATTTTTTGGAAAAAATCCTGTATCTTGAGTTATGAACATTTTTACAATACCCGCAGCAGGGAAATCATGTAAAAGTACACCAGCTTTCATAATCTGCAAAGAAAATGGAAATAGTATGTAGGGTTTGGAAATAAAAATTCAAAATGTAAAATTATGAAAAAATACTGTATTTTGTGATTTTTACATATCTGACAGATAAAACCATCATGGATCATGCAATGTTAGACAAAAACAAATATCATTGGTTTTCATTTGTTTTATCATAACCATCTATTGACAAAAATGAATTTACATTCCAATTTAATCACTCTTGAGCCATCTATGGGACCCACCTTAATTGTGAAATATCAGTAAAATGTACAGAAAGACAAATTCCTAGGCACACAGATTATCCTTTAGTCACAGACTGGCTAGGTAAATGACAAGTGCCCTATCTTGTAGCGTTGTTCTATTGAGCATCCAGTATTTTACCGGTGAGATTTCCCCCCGGTAAATAGTGTACGATAGTGGAGAGAGGGGAATTTCTACTGGAGCAAGCATTGGGAAAAATTGCCGACTTCAGTGACCCAAGTGAAATTTGACGGGTAAAGATCACTCATGGGTCAATATCGCCATTCATTATGAAATGACCCCGGAAATGAGAGCGCAGTTCTGCGATATGGCCATAAGTTATCGTCTTTCCTTTACCATGCTTACGTTGTTGATTCACGATATTTCACCCAAATCTGATTCCAGTTAAGCAAGATGCTTAGTTACTTCAGCGCCGAGCATTACGATAGAACACAATGATCACAGTGTATTTTAATTACCGTACACTTCAACACTAGTAATCATTTCGCTGCTCCATGCATCAACCCGCGTTGATTTAAATTATAAGCTGCACCATTGCTTCAGTGACCTAGCCAATTTCCGGTTTCTCTACTGGATGTGCACTGATGCAGAGCGGGGTCTTTTTCTATTGATGTTATTTGGTATGTTCTCGGGTAAAAATCCTTCCAAACCAAGGATGTTTGCCAGAGAGAATTTCCCCGGTAAAAAGTAGGAAATACCAGAAGGTTATTTTCTATAAACCAGTTTTAATCCTTTTCCAGGTTCGATCCAGAAAATATTGCTCAATAGAAAAACACCTTAAGACTACATGGGAAATACTATCAGTTGAAAGTATAAGCAAAAATAACTACTGACTTTTGCATTGACAACCACATCATTTGTCTCCCATGGCCAGTCACCAGATTTTCAGGCCATTGAACATCTTGGCTGAACTAGGTTAAAGGGGATGTGATAGAATTGCGTAAAGGGATTAAGCAGCGATTTGCTAATCCAAAATATTGAAAAAAATCTTCAAATCATATTTTTTTAACATGGCATGGATATGCGAACATAACCTGCAAGCGGTTGGCTTGAAATACGTGTATTTTAAAGACACCGCAGTGCTTTTTTATCCGATTCTGTAATTATATACATGCGTATCAAAATTCCTACTCGAGATCAAAAAAGCCTTTCCTGGTGATTATCCCAGATTTTAAGTGTGGAAAAGTGTGCACTAAGCCAATACATTTTGACCTCAAAACACAAACATATCGTCTGGTTTATTCTTAAGGTGTAATGATGTAAACCACAATAGTTGTTTGGTGTAGATTTTGAGACGCCCATCCCGTATATCTAATTTCGGTGAGGATGGTTGACAAATCTTGTTCAAAACACCATTATTTTGTTTCGAAGGTGGTTGCATCTACATTAAAACAGTTATATGAAATTGTACACAAGCTATCCTGATTTGTAAGTTAAAAAATGCACTTTTGTTGATTCTTCGCTTACGCGTGCTAATCCCCCCCCTTTAGTGCGTGCATGATGCAAACATTAATCCACCAGCAACTCTTCAGGGACTAAATGACAGACTTCACAAGGAGGTGGATGGGAATCCGCCAACTGTATCACAATCAACATCTCACCCTGAAAGCACAGCAGAAGGAATGAAAGAAGAATAATGTCATCGCACAAGCAGGGAAAGGTGCCACCAGGGAAGAGGAGGGAGAGGGGGGGAGGAGGAGAGGGAGAGGGGAGGGGAGGGTTTTTATTTTTTTTTTAATATGTAATCATTTTTTTATAAAGATAGATATTGAGGTATAGCCTACTTATATCAGCTTATATTGGTGGGGTGATTTTGACCTGGGGGTATTATAGCTCTAAAACAAAATATACATTTTCCAACAAAAAATATTTGTGATTTCCACATGTCCATAAGAAGACCCGGGAAAAATCTACATACCATGAGAAAACCACACTGTAAATGCTGGCCTTCCATGGAGTCAGTGCCACACATCAATGAGGTTCTACATCTGAATCCTGTCAATCATAATTATTGTATGACCAATTGTGTAGCGTTCATCTTTGGCCTGGTTCAAGGTCATGGTTCAAATCCCAATTTCAGAATCTCAGATACTTCACTTTATTAACCCAACGCGGCCCAGACGCAATGCGTTGCAACGAAAACGTGGTAACGGTCGGAAAATGTTTTCGTTGCATCTCGGCCGTTAAGAACTATTTTTTGTCGCGCAAATGACTCATTTGCCCTCATTGCATCTGGGGCGTCTTCCAGGAAAATGATGCGATGTTCCTCGTGCATCTGGGCCTGTCTTTTACTGGAAAATGACGCGATGTTCCTCGTTGCATCTGGGCCGTCTTCCCGGAAAAGGACGCGATGTTCCTAGTGGCACTGGGTACGCTGATTCCCGGGAAAAATGATGTATGCTTTTCACTGCTTTCGGCAAGGTGTTTGCCCGCAGAAGGCAATGCTTTTCATCAGGCGGGTGACACCTTGTACAAATGCCCATAGACAATTCGATATCGATGGTGATAGCGCACCATTTTCGATACGCTACTTTTAATTATGCATAAACGCATTCATGACGTAAACGGAGCATGATCGTGCGTAATATCGCAACGCACGACTATGACGTAGCGTAATGCGCCACGCACGACTGGCGAACTAAAAGCTACAGATTTCATGCGATCAGTGTGAAGTAAGCATCCATTATTTATTTATTTGGATGTATTATCCTGTCTCATTGCATTCGCACGCGATGTTCTCGTTGCATCTGGGACGGCTTCAGGAAAATGGACGCGAGTTCCTCGTGCATCTGGCGTCTTCCGGGGAAAAGGACGATGTTCCTCGTTGCATCGGGCCGTATTCCGGGAAAATTACGTGATGTTCTTCGTTGCATGTGGGCCGTTAACGACTTTACGTCACTTATCCGTGACGGGAAAACGGCCGAGATGCAAGGAAACGCAAAAATTGGTTTCCGTGCATCTGGGCCTAAAAATAAAAATAGATTGCACTATTTGCATTTGGGCCGTTGGTCGGCAAAAACGACCCGGTCCGGTTAGGGTTAATTCAGTCATCTACTGCATGTATGCATACAAATGAGAAATATACCTTTCATCATAATCATCATTAGGTTTAAACAAATCAAGGCCTTGGTCAGATTCTCTTTTGGTTGTAACATCCTATGGACTCCATGGGACTCCTGACATAGGAAAACTAATGGTTGATTTTAATTTATTCATAAAAAACAAAGTTCACACTCATAATGCCAGAGAGGTGTCATATTAGGCTCTTAATATGCAGAGTAACTCTACATATACATTGAAGCAGGTCAATGTTTTGGGATGATGGATGTCCAGTAGCTTAGTTTTCCCTCTACCTCTTTCCCTATGTAGAACTTTACTTGCACTCAAGCGAAAATGTGAGCAGAAATTACCTTCTGCATTGCCCTATTATCAGTAAAGCTTTTGCCAAAGAGGAGGTTTGAGCTGTTTATATTTCTGTAGATGCCCAAGAATGCCTTTGGAGACACGGTCATATGTCCAGACAACAAGCAGTAATGACCAGTTCTAACCACATTTCATTGTGGAAACCTCAAGGCAAAGAAAACTGTTGTCAATCGTCACACCACAATCTTCATTAGATCATCCAAAATTACGCTTGTTAGATGCATCATTCTTGTTGCCATGCATTGCCATCTGGACAGTTGGAGAACACCATCCAGAGGAAATAAATTGGCAG
>JAMKCH010017342.1:0-23878 GCA_023653785.1 Ophioderma brevispina
CAAGGTTCTGAGGTCAAGTCATCTAGGCGCAAATTGGACGTCAATTTGAACAAAATATTTAAAATCGCAGATTTGACTGAAATGGGAATTTGTGGATAAATGAAATGAAGGTCTTTCAATTCAACTCATGCTAACCATAACAAAAGGTGTTGCTTCCTGTAATATTCCTCATTCAGATCAATTAATACACGACCTCAAAGTTCCAACATGCATGTCGGTCTTTAGATTGAGGAAAGTCTCCAAAATTTGGAATGGAAATTTACCATTCCCGGCAAGACGGCCGCTAATCCGAAAGGTGGAAAGAACCTCTATACGATGTTTATATTAGTTGTGGATGATCTGCAGGAATAAATCAGCATCACAGTTAATGTAACAGAATTGTTTGTTATTGTAGTGGGTACTCCTTATATTCGCGGCCAGAATCTCCACATTAGTACGGTGCTACCATCGCGCCAACAAAAAAAAATAAAAAAAATGAAAAACGTAAAAAAAATAAAAAAAATAAAAAAAATAAAAAAAATAAAAAGTTCGATTTTTTTTTAAATTTTTTTTTTAATTTGTTTTAGAATTTTTTTAAATTTTTTTTAAGATTTTTTAAAAAAGTTTTTAAAATTTTTTTGTGAATTTAATTTTTTTTTTGGTATTTTCTGAAATTTGTTTTAGGAATTTAATGTTTTTCGTTTTTTTAATTTGTATGAATTTTTTTTAGAATTAATTTTTTTTTTTTATTTTTTTTAAGATTTTTTAGAATTTTTTTTTTAGAACATTTTTTTTTTTTTTAGAATTTTTTTTTTTTTTCACTTGGATTTTTTTTTTGGGTCATTGGTACGTGCGTGTGTGAAAAAAAAATTGGAGGGAGGGAAAATAAAATTTTCCGCCACATTACAAATGGATGGGGATTACAATCCGGAAACCAGCCGCGGAGGACGAGCGTTGCGCGTTTTGTTCTGCCTGGCTGTAGCCATGGCCCTGGCCGGCATGGGGCATGCTATCCTAGCTAGGCCGTATTGCAGGTATTAGGCTACTGCAGTAGCATAATCAATTCGTGCAATATTCGTCCGATTAGACTGTTCACACAAACAAGTGATCATTTTGCTGTTTGTGGTGGATGAGCGATGAAAATGGGAAGCGAAGTATCTATGTGAAGGCCTCTTTGACGGTCACAATTTGACCCCCGAGATTACTGAAAAAGTGACTTCTTCATTTCTCAATAGTCTGTGTGAAACGAGTGTTCATAGATACCACCGCTCACTCCTTACCCTTCTACCCCCCCACCCAACTTCTAAACCTATTTTTCTTGTTCCCAAAAGAAATTCCTTTTTCAGACGGGTATTAATTACAAACGTGTATTGTTGATCCTACTATGTTATGACCCCGTTGCATTTAGTAAGTGATTGTCCAGGGAACGGGTGGACGGGTGGTATCCTTGGTCTAACAGGAGCAGTGGCAGGAAGGGAGAGGCTCCCCAGCTCAGACCTTGCCCCCCCCAATTGCCCCTCCCCGTCAGCCTCCAATAAACTGACCGTTAGTACAGTATCTATGGAAATTGAAAAAAGTCCCCAAATTTCCCCCGTCGAAAAATGATCTGCGCCCTTTGCCCCCCCACCCCCACCTATTGAAAGGTCGAAAAGGACTATAATATTTCTATGCTTTATTTAATGTAAGTTATCCTTTGCGGTCATGTTATGCGAAAACATGGAGGTACCACCAGGGGTCGTCAAAAAGTCGAAGGGTGTGTGGGTGGGGGGGGGGGGGGGTTTGCCGATGTTAGACTGATGTGTAAAATGGCCAAAATGGTACTTATGTTAATTATGATGTTTTTTATTTTTTGCTTTTTTTAAGTTTTTTATTTTTTTCTTATTTTTTAGATTATGTGTATTACTTTCTATTATTAACTCACAGTTATGACTTCACTATGACGTCATAATTAAACGTTATAGTTGTAACTTTATTTGAAGAAAGGACATGTGTAGCTACACAGTGATATACCAAACAAGATGATTTTTGTCCCTTATAACGAAAATCGGTGGTGGGGTTTTTACCCCCCCCCCCCCCCCCCCCCCCCCCCCCCCCCCCCGCCCCTAGCCCCCCCCCCCCCGCCCCCCCCCCCCCCCACCCGCCCCCCCCAGGACGGTCCGAATTTAAGTAGACACCCGTTGGGTGGACTAAGTCGTAACTGCACAACCAGAAAGGTTTCTTTTATAAAGATTATCCCATAGAGGCCTTATAAATTTAGTATAATATCTACTCTATCAATTCGCCGGATTTTTTGAAAATCTCTATTGCTGCTTATGCAGCCATCTTCGCCTGATCTTGGTTGAGTAACAACCTTGCCATATAACCCCCATAGAACATACATATTAGACACTCAATGTACTAATATAATGTTTGGCTTGTTCTATATAATTTCAGCTATATTATCTGGGGCTTAATTATTGTAAAGTGTGCTGAGGAGTTACATTGCCAAAATGGATGTTGATACATATTTAATTAAGGCTCAAATTATTCCCATTTTTTAATTGTCCCGTTGGTTGAGATTTGAAATAAATTGGCTATATTTGATTTTGTTTTTGGGGGACAATAAAGGAATTGGCAGCCTGGGAATTCTGTTGTTCCCTATATTAAAAAAAGAAAAGAAGGGGGCGTCATGGTAAAAACATTGGCTTCTTGCACCACCGGTTTATTTGATCCGTTTAAGAACTGTGCAGTGCACCATCAAGCACGCGCCAGCCCCTGACCGACACTACCCTCGACCTCGCCAACATTCATACATCAAGTTTTCTTTTTTCATTGAGTTAGGGTACAATGACTTCACGGGTGGCCAAACAAGACATTCACAAAAAGCTTTACTTTTTTTCTGTGATGAACATTGGCTTAGGAAAAATTTTCAGGATTGGCCCCAGCTGGCCTTCGCGAAGGGCGGAGCGCTGAACAAGGATGTTACTGGAGGGGGAATGCTTTGGAATTTGAATGGTTTTGGTTAAAGTGTTAATGAATTAATGGGGGGGGGGGGGGTTCAGGGGTATCGAGCGACCCCCCCCCTCACATAAATTATTGGGGTTCAAGCCCCCGTTTCTAAGCCCAAAATCCACAACAAACAAGCAAAATGATCCAATTTTAGTCTAATTTTGTGTGATTTCGTCTTATCGTGATCCAAACACAGTGCATCTCAATTATGATCTCAGCCATAGAGATTGTAGGCCTACAGTTACGCATCGTAAATGGCTTGCTTCACTTTCCTCCAGGTTCTTGTCTGTGCATTGTGTGCTCCAGTGAAGACCAAGACTTGTTCTATTGCCTGTGTAGTGTTCCTTTTCGCTTCCGGTAGCCCCACTATCTGCAGCGGAACCAGATCGGTCGTCAATTTGTTTGGGTTAGTCTCATGATGCGAAAGTAATGCATGCAACACTGCAATTCTAAAAGGCAACAAAACAGATACTCGTTTTCCCGGCCAGTACCCTCTCCCTCGCCGTGGCTGCTTCCCGGTATTTGTATCCCCACTATTGATATACCGAAAATTTTATTTTCACTTTTTCCAATTTTATTTTTTTTTTTTTTAATCGTCCGAACGCGCCAAAAAAAAAAAAACCAAAGGTTTTTTTTAAAAAAAAAAAATTCCAACGAAAAAAAAAAATCTGCGAGAAAAATTCTTAAAGTAAAAAAAAATTCTGAAAAAAAAAAATAAAATTCTAAAAAAAATTTCTAAAAAAAAATGCTAAAAAAAAATAAAATTCTAAAAAAAAAATTTCTAAAAAAAATTCTAAAAAAAAAATCGAAAAAATCCAAAGTTTAAAAAAAAAATCAAATTTATATTATTTTTTTTTTTATTTCTTTTTTTATTTATTTTTTTTCATTTTTATTATTTATTTTTTATGGCGGCGATGGTACAAAAACCAAAAAAAACAAAACCGTTTGTAGTCCTACTTTGTTTGTAATTTTGGAACCCAAAACCAAGTGCCATCCATGGTTCCACGGGTGTCCACAGTTGGTTCTTAAAATTTTTATTTGCAATATGCGTCTTGCCTACGCACACCATGCATGCATTCCAGCATTCACACCATGCACGTTCAGATATGCCCACACACACCAAGGGAACAAAATACAAAAACTTGTAATTCATATTTGTCATGAGTTAGTAAATACACGCTAAACCCATACTGTATTTATACTTTACCATAAAAATGTGTAATTTTGGAAAAAAATTGATGGCAATTTGGAGAGGGATAGGCATGTAGGTCAAAATGACGACAAATTAGAAATTGAGGGATTTTTTAAAGGGGCTTGTTTTTCCGATCATCTATCTTTGGACCCCCCTGATTTATACCCCAAGTTAGTACGATTTTTGATATCAGCAAATGAATAGCCGTATTTTTCTCATTTTCCGTCTCCCTGAAATTTACGCCCTCGAATCCATTTCATTCCCAAGATATAAACAAAAAACCGCCGTTTTAGTGGTTAACCACTTTATTAGCACAGTATTGAATAGGGCTTGGCAACATGCATTATTGCGTCTACCATCAAAACCGCAAGTTTGTCTCCCACGGTACTTGATGGGGTGTATGTGCAAGTGCCAGGCTCTCCTATCAAGTAGAGAACACAATACACATAATGCGGAACAACCACCTTTAAAATCCCTCAATTTCTATTTGTCAGCTTAAAAGCAACATCAGAAATAAAGTTAAAATTTCATATTGTTGTCATTTGGGCTGACATGTACAATTATAAATAATGCAAAAAATGTTTTACCTATAAAGTAATTTAACAGTAAACTTAATTTACCAATTGAAAAAGATTGTAATCTTCTGTTAAATTCCCAAATTACGAAAGATTAATCGTGTGGAAAAGTATTGTACACATTTAGAATGACATGATAAATCGTCCATGCTCAGTGAGGCAGGTAAAATATACTACATGCGTAGTTTCAAAACAATGCAAAGAACTACTTAACTTATACTGTGTATGATAGAAATGACGAAAGCATGTTATCCCCCTGGCTTGTAAAGCAGAGGGGAATTGTGTGATAGCGTGCACACACAAGCAAAAAGTCATACAAGTATACCTCTGTTAGTATGTATATGTATATGTGTGTGTGTGTGTGTTCCAGTTTTTTATTTTTCACGTATCCTTCGAAAAGTTTAAGGTGCAATAGGGATTCCTTCATGCGTGGATGATGTCAAAGGTCATGGACCAAGGTCAAAAGTCAACTGAGGTCATTTTTCAGACTGCCATCTTGCCAGGGGGAGTATTTTTAAACACGATTCTGAGTCGTGAGTGCATGCCTGTGTGTGAGTGTTAGGGTGTATTTGTCTTTGCTATCTAACTGGGAATAGACATTTTCCTGTAGGGTCATTCCATGCCAATTCAACAAATCGAGTACACCGTCACCTCATGGATTTCTTTCTTTTTTGGTGTATTAAAACTGGAAGATATTTATGAGAAACTGAAATTCTGAAAATTTTAGCTCTGTACCTCTTTTCGTTTTCACGCTACAGCAATTTTTAATTTGAGGGGGTCACCTCAAAAACATGTACCGGTGTGAAATTCAATATTCAGAGGGCCATAAGTAAAGAACTTCATCCCTCAGATCTTTCAAACTTGGCATTCTGGATATAACCTTAGCAGTCTGGATAACCTTGGCAGTTTTAGCAGTCAGAACTTCTGTCATGAGAATTTACAGGTCAGCTGGTGTGTATGCCACATGTTATCTGCCAGGATAGCTACATTTTGGTGTTACCTAATTTCTGTGTCTATGTGGATGTGTGTGTCAAAGGCAGTTTGATTCAATCCCACAAATGCATTGCAAATAGCCTATACTGTACTGTAAAAAAACTCATATCAGTACTTAGGGATAAAAGTGCTCCAAAAGTTTAAGCACCACAGGACATTTCATAATCACACTAAACTATTAAGACTAAGCTTGTGGGGAAATTAGCATATAAGTCAGGGTTTTTATGTGTAAGAATAGGAGTTTTGTGGATCACAGGACCTGTGAGGTGAAATTCCCAAAACTGGTTGTATTGTGGATGACTCACTACCCCCTCTGTGTGTTAGTAAGGTTATCATTTTCCCCAACTGTCACCGGTGTGGGAAGAAAACCGTCCAATTGCTAGTAAAAAGTAGGTATGGAAATCGGTTATGTTAAAGTGGGACAGAGGAGATTTTTAAGGCTACGATTTGTCTCAAATTTCACTGGATTCGTTGTAGACAACTACCGAAAACGTTTTGAAGGTGTAGTGACAAACAGGTGCAAAAGAAAACCGACTACACCTTGTTTTGAACTTGCCTGCATCGTAATCGTCCCCTAGAAAGCATTCTTTGAATTTCTGGCGTGCACGGACAGAAACTACTAAAATCATCATCGTATTACATAGAAGACGGGTATTCGGATTATTCACTTTGGGTGTACTAATACATGTAAGCATTCCAAATATGGAAAAAAACTGAGTTCGAGAAAAATTGGGGGCGCTTCTTTCTGGAAATCTCCTCATGTCGCCTTTAATAGGACTATGATCAAAGATCACTAGAGGTCAGAGGTCATCAGAGTTCAAAAACAAATATTATAAAAGGTTGGTAAGTGAAATCTTATTGCCGATGCCATCAAACTTGGGTTATAACATTCTTAGCTAGGGCAAAAGTCATTCTGAAGTCAAATTGGTAAACTATGGTGGTTTGTTTCAATTTTTGGGAAGTTTTGAAATTCACTTGTCACTAAACTTGACCTGCAGATTTAAACCGTGAAAATGGAACTTCACATGATTAATATCAGGTAAAGGGTCACATTAATACGTCAAATGCCAAGAACCCCGCCTTGTCATAGGAATTGTAATGAAGCTATATGCACATTATCCCCCGTTAGTGAAGTCTATGTGTGTGTGTGGTCCATTTTTTGTCAAGAATTCAAAAGTCTAAAAATGATTTTTGGTTTGAAAAAAGAAAGAGTAAAATAGTAAAGAAACATCTTTCTTGTACACAGCAGAAGTTTAACACAAAACACAGAATTGCCAACACTGACATTATGCGCATACTGCATGGCCTCTCAAACAATCCGGAGGATTTGTATGGTTCAGTGAATTACACTACAAGGGCATATTGGTCACTTTTCTTCTTTTCCATTCTAAGTGGTTTTTTTTAAATCGACAAGCTGATAATTCTTTTATTCTTTGATTTAACAGGTACCATGGTAATATGCAATATTGCTTCTATAGTAATTTTTGTTTCTGTCTGCCTATTATTTATTTGCATAATTATTTGGGATTAATAATAAAATTAAAATATTTCGTTGAAAACTAGCAAACCTCTGTTAGTGGCCTTGTCTGAACATAATGCATTTCAGCAGTCAGTAGCTAATGGTGTTCGAAGCATCTCATCTTTTAGACTTCAATAGCCTTCATCAAGTGGCCATTTAATGTAACAATGCAATCATGGGGTTGATTGAGAGCCATAAATTGAGTCCAAAAATAAATTGTAACAATATATTTTAATAAAATAATGCTATCCTATGTTGAAAGGAATGAAGGATGGAGAATGCTTTGTCACATCTCTATCTGCTCCTTCATAGTGAAAATGTTAAACAGAAAAAGAAGTCTTTGTCTGTGGATATGATTCTGCAAATTCGACGAGAATTGCAGAATCGATTCTAGCAGTGATTATCGTAGCATCCAGAAATCAATTTATTAATTATGTGTTGTCTTTTCAAAGAAATTTGATTCTTGCAAACTCAGATTAATTTGCATCCCTGTTGATTAAAGATGAAGAATAATAGAAGTGTAGGCTGAGTGCATTTGATAGAATTTTTCAGAGTGAAGCCCAGCACCAAAAAGGTTTCTATCGTGATGTTTGTGCAATTACATCTCAGCATGGGACCATGCCAGATTGGGGGGGGGGGGATACATATATGTATGGTTTCTTAACCAAACTATTTTTGACAGTCAGTATAAAATGTTGGAATTTGTGTTTGATAAGAGTTACTGTGTCAATGGAATAAATATTATTTTTGGCCGTGTAATCCAACCGAAAGACCAATTATTTTGGAATGTTAAACAATCAATCACTTAAAGGTGCGTGTTCCGATCGTCTTTGGGACCCCTGATTTACCCGGAAGTAGTATCGATTTTGGTATCAGATGAAAGGACGTATTTTTCTCATTGTCGTCCTGAAATTTGAGCACTCTAATACTCTTTCAAAAGGACTGTGGCAGGGCAGACAGGTAGATTTTAGATGTAATTTTATTGGATACACTGGGGCAGAAGTAATGGATGTGATGTACATGTAGTAGTGTCTATGGCATGAGCCCAGTACTATGTAAATAGCAGACACACACACACAACCATTGCTAGCTGTGAGCAGCTACTAGTTTACTCTGTCACACCCAGCCTACTTAAAGGTGCAACAACAGATTTTTAAGCCACCCACATAGGCCACATATTGTGTCATAGTAAAATTTGACCCTAGTGATCTGGTCAAAAATTTGACCCAAAATTGTGGTTATTAAATAATCCTGTTGGGGTTAAAATTACCATATATTGGGGGTCATATATCTTTTTGAAAAATAACCCTTGGGGTAAAAAATGACTATATTTAGTAGTCATTCGGTTAATCGTGATGCAAAAAAAATCTTGATAAAGAAAATAACCCCAAACATAATTGATTTCAACTGCGTCATTTGGTCAAAGATGACTACATTTGGGTCATTTGACATTGTCACGTTTTGGGGTCATTTCAATGTGATGCTAAAAAAGCAGAAAATGGCTCCAAACGTTGTTGATTTCAACCACGAATTGGATCAAGTAAAAGCGATCACTTAAAAGGGATGATATTTTAACCCCATCGTTTCAAGTGTGTATTTTGGAATCATGGTCATTAGGGTTGCCAAAGTGGTATTAGAAGGCTACCAGTATACAGGATGGCACATTTGGTTAGAATGAAGGGCTACCGCCTACAGTGCAAGTAAGAATTTACCAAGTTTCTATGCAAATATTTTGTAAAAGATGACATCGTATTTCACAATAAATAATAAAACTGCTACATATATTAATTTTAGTTTTCATAATAGGCTAAAATATTACATGTATATGCATATCTACATCAATTTAATTTTGAGATATGGTCAAAAACATCTAAAATGTCCTGATTATTATTCATTCTTCCCTATAGTGTTTTGGAATAACCTATATTGTTATTTTGGAATAACCTATAATATTGTTATTTTGGAATAGAAAACCTTTGGAATATAATGCAATTTCCCTAAGAACATTTTTAGCAATTTGAGTTGTAGACCTTGCTTTGATTGAAGTTTAGGTGGCACACCCAGAAGTCATTTAAGAATCAGGAAGTTACAGGGAAAAACCAAGGCAAGGGCCTATGTATAAAGACCTTGGTTATGACTGAGAGCCCATAGAATTAGAAAAGTATTCTATGGCCAGGACTGATATGAAAACTAAACATTTCTCCCAACATTGTGTTGTCACATTTAAAGAATTTAATGTTATTGATTGTCGTATGATCCACTTGTGTATTGCATACACAATTGATATAGTCCACTCCATCTATTTTGGTGACTGTGAGTCATTGATGGAAAGAAGCTCACTGTACATGTATGCAATATGCTCATCTATGAGAGGCAAAGTTCAGTGAGCTCTGCTTGTGTATACATGTAACATGAACAGGGTTTGTGTTCTGGGTATCATGAATCATTCTCAAATACCAGGAAGGTGAATTCTCTAAATACACCAGTGAAGGAAATCTATTGAACTGTGCCAGCAAGATGAGACTATTGATTCCTGCAAAGGGAAACAGTGGCTGCAGCTTGTTTAAGTTTCTCAAACCACAAGATTTAGTTTCATGGCCGATTTCAATTTCATGGTATTGATGTCGTAGAAGATGTGTACGTTATAGAGTGAGAGGAGAGAACGGTTTACACTCACACTGTGTGCATAGCGTCAGTCGTGTTGATGTCATTGCAGGTACATAGGGCCAAAGCAAATGTCTGATCTGCATGCTCTTAAATTTTGTTGAGCAGTATAATGACTGTGTTTGTTGTCATGATGATAGGCTAGTTTCTGGAAAAAAATTGGTGTTAAAGTGGGCCAGAGCGGGGGTCTAAAGTTTGGCTTTGGGGTGGGTGATGTGGTTGAGTGTATATGGAGTCTGTCCATATTATGTTTGAGGAGTCCAAGTGTGTGAAAATATTGGATGCAAAACATATAATGGATAAAATTGGATGATTTACCCCAATATAATGGTCTCGCTATGAGTTTTGCGTCTCGACCAATATTTGGCAGCTCATAGCTCGACCAATTAATTGGGCTTATAGATCCATTTTATACCAAAAGAGGGGGACTCTTAGCAATACCAGAGATGCAAATTTGGGCCAAAATTAACCCAAATTACCATTTTTTCCTCAAAATTTTGACCTTAAGCAAATTGGAAAATTTTGGCTTCCAGATTGAGGACACTTTTACTGAATTTTCAAACAATTTTTTTGAAAATCTTGGCTTCCCATTGAGAAAATCTGACTATTTTCTGACAATTTGAGAAAATTTCGAAAAAAAAGACCCATTATTATACCAAAATGGGCTACGAAAAAAAACAAAAGGGCCATGATATAAAGTACATGTAAAAGAAGGCTGAAAATGAAGACATGATATTTGCAGCATGTCCCCATATGGTCATTTGAATTGAATTTTGTACAGCTAACTGTAATTGCAGTTAGCATTAGAAAAAAAGCAAACACAAGAAAAATATAGGGCCCTTTATACCAGGCATGTATATTTTTGTAACATTTTTAAAAAAAAAAAACCTTTTCCAGACACCATGTAGTTAATGCTGTTTGTAAAATCTTTTTGTGAGAACAAAATAAGAAGAAATTCCACATTAGAATCAACCACAAGAAATGCATTTATTTTCAAAGATAACTAACAAAAAAAAAGCATGTATAAGGAATTGAATGGGACTGGGCTGTGGATAACGTAGCAAGAGCTTTGTTGTGGGTAAACAAAGAGTTGAAGTGGCTTTTGGGTGGGTCATTGTCAGGGTGGTTTTCTTTCAGTAAAGATTTTAGCCTTTGGATGTATGAAATCTATGACAATTTATTATTATAATGTTACATTGCTCACACCCAAGTTACTGTGTTCAAAATATGGGGGATGAGTAAGCAATTCAGAAATTACATTTTGAAACTTGATATTGAGAAATCAGATTATGATATCCCGGCGAAAAAATAAGTAATTTGTAATCAGGGTTAGATGTTATGAAAAAAAAATGGAAATTACCTCAGGACCCAAATGCCACAATAAATTCTAGGAAATTTGAAATCCTTTAGCATCTTTTCTGTGGAAATAACAAGGGGTGTGAAATTTCCTCCTTTAAGAGATTTCCTCGTTTTTGAAATTGTGTTGTGCCAAAATTTCACCCTTTTCTAGATTTCAGCCTGTTTTTGGCAATTTTGCTCGTTTTTTCCTCTTCCCCCCCTTTCCTTGTTTTTTGTCAATGACCTCTACAACCCTGAATAACTAGGGAAATGAGAGGTTCACTTTTCAGGCCTTGAGTAGCTCAAGATTAGCTGATGTTCAGATCCTGGGGGGGGGGGTGTGGGTTCTCAAGTTTGGTTTGGTAGGACGTGACTCTTGAGATTCTGGCAAAGTAGGACCCATAGTATACCAGTTTTTGCCAAAAAGGACCCAATAACTATACACAGAGATGCCAATTTTGGGCTAAATTGAAACCCAAATTTTTGCTGGCAAAATTGAGGAAATTTTAATATTTTCAACACAAATTGAGAAAAACAAACCCCCATTGCATAACAAAAGGGTCATTGATACGTTTGTCAGTTGTGTTGAGATACCCCTTCCCTTCCAGGGTTCAGTGATAACATATTCACAAGTGAGCTGTTAAATTTCCTCATGCCAAATGTCAAGTATCGCGGACAGGACAATCACATGTTGGTAGTTGTTTACATGCCCAAATAGAGGTCATCACCCTTTAACTACCTTGATGTGATTGCTGAGAACATCCAACGGATGGATCTGACTTCCCCAAACTTAAGCACGGACAGGACATTTGGGACAGGGGACATTGGCGCTTAGAGCTGCTGTTTTGAGGTCATGTTTTCTGGTCAGTACTGAGATAGGGCTATTCAGGAGGTTTGGTGGTTTTGCTCAGGTGCTAGGCTTGAGGCACATATCCACATACCCTTGGGACTATGGGGAATCATGTGACCTCAACAAGGAGGCTTGTTCGTTATCCAAGTGCATTGTGGGATTGAGCTTAATGCAAGTGTTAGATTTTGACCACCACTCAGGATCCTGGAGCATAGGTTGTGGCAACCGTTCCAGAGCGGAGCTATTCATTATATTGAGTGCTGACCACAATAGCAGTAGCGATTTATTCCGTAAATGTTATCAAGGCCAAGGATTAGAATTGCAAATCTGGCACACCAATCCTCGCTGGTCTTGTGGTTAGGTAGCTGACCTCATGATACAGTGGTCTCTGGTTCTAATCTCGCTACTGCTTTTTTTAAATATATAAAATTTTCATTATTTTTTCAGGTTAGAGGGAAAAATTCTAAGTCCAAAAAAAGATAAGAAAAAATTAATAGCTGCCCTTTGAGGTTAGTGAGGGAGACCTGCTCCTGGAGTATGGATGGTGGTCAAAAACTACCGCGCGTGCGATTTAAACTGCACCTGTGAGACAGATTCATATAGGATTGTTATGACTTTTGATTTCCCACCAGTTAGTGAGCAGTTTCTCATAGACCCCAGATGGCCTGTATAGTATGATGGATGGACTTTGTGTGGACTGTGGAAAACCATTTCATACTTCATTAAATTTTCACACCTTCAAGCAAAAACTAGCACCAGTTTTAAAGCACAGAATATTCAGTATACATGTAATATAATGATAACACAAACTTTGTGCATGAAAGCCAGCAAATTGAACTTAAAATGTACACAATTTTTATGAAAACAAAATGACAAATCAGATGCAAAAATAAGCACTGTAACAATGGTAATGTTTTGATTATTAAAGAGGCTTATTCCGATTTATGTCAATTGTGTTCTCTACTTGATATGAGAGCCTGGCACTTGCACATACGCCCCACCAAGTACTGTGGGAAACAAACTGCGGTTTTGATGGTAGAAGCAATGCGCATTGCAAAGCCCTATTCAATACTGTGCTAATATTGATGGTTAACCATTAATTCATCTTTTTTTTATATCTTGAGAATTAAATGGATTTGAGGGCCCAAATCCGGGGCTCAAATTTCAGGACAACAATGAGAATAATACGGCCTTTCATCTGATATCAAAATGGATACTACTTCCGGGTAAATCAGGGGGTCCCAGACGATCGGCACACACACCTTTAAATGTAATCATGCTAAATTAAAATGGAAGGTGGAATGTGACTTTTGAACTGAGTTGCCATGCAGGCTTTTGTTAAATGAAGTTCTTCAAACACTGAAAAAGCAATATCTTTGGTTGGTGGGTCTTGTCAACTAGTGATGTCCGATCTACGTTTTATCGGTATTGGCCGATAACAATATTTTTATAAACCGATCAGCCCGATACCGATCCGATACCGAAATGTCCATGTGTAAGGAATGTTCCATATCATAATACACATAAAGGCAGTCCTCTTGTACTTGCATTTAGACAAGATATTTCATGAACAAAAACATATACCCATGATAAAAGTTAATCCTTGTAATAACCTCCATATACAGTGTGCTAAGAAAATTGAATTTTAGAATATTGAAGTGGGATGTTTTGAATGTTTAGTGTGTTTGAATGCCAGTAGAATGTTTATACACGTAGTACTGTGCTTGAACCCCACGGCGTATACGGTCATCAAATCCATTGGTAGAAGAGATTTTCTGATTACCAACACCGATCTGATCAGATTGATATCGGTACCGATACTGATATACCTATCGGATCAGTCAACCTTTGTTGTGTTAATATAATAAATAATAACAATGTTGATTTTTAACATGCACATATCCACTTTATGGGGTGCACAAGGTGCGAACCCTGCCAATTATTATTCTGGCAAATAAAACAAAAACCAAGAAGTAAAAGTGAGCAAATTTTCTCAATAAAAGATATCCATGTTTTCTTGATCAGCTTGTATGCAGTAATTGAAATCATTGCACAAAACTTAGACCTTTCCAATGTACTAGCACAAAATTAATGCACAGCTTGCAGCTCCAAACCATAGGTTTTAGCCCACATGGTCCCGAAGCCGGTTGGTCACGGCAATTAACACCTCTATTGTTCCTATTGTTCCCATTGTTATCAAAAGGTCTAGTAGCCCGGTTGGTCCAGGCAATTAACGCGATCCCGCCCCGGCGATTGGCATGATTGGTGTCCCGGTTGGAACTAAGTGAAAAACGAAAGTTATTTAAAAATAACGATGCAGGCCAATGTTTTTTTTTAATATTCATAAGTTAAAAAGGAAGGTATTTCCTTATTTTCCTTTTTAAATCAAAAACAGAAGTCTGAAGTAAAATTAAAATGTTACAAACATTTTAACAGAATCTTGTTTAAAGAAAAACTTGTTTAAATCAAGCGTGACTGTCTTTTTTTTTAAATTAAAACCATAAAAGACAAAATACACTGAAGTACAATAAAATCACCACATTTTAAATGAATATCTTGTTTAAGAAAAACTTGTTTAAATAAGTGGCTATTGGTTCTCTTTTTTAATTAAATCATAAAATCAGGGCACATTGACAGGGCACATGTGGTTCAGTTGGATAAGGGCGCCCGTCCCGCACATCAAATAGTTGTGGGTTTCAGCCCCGCTGTGGCCAAGTGTTTCACCCTTGAAGTAGGCACTTTATCTCATTTACTCCTCTCTACCCAGTGGTATAAATGGGTACCGGCACTATTCCTGTCGGGAAAGGTAACAGAATCGCTGTAGAGGAAGTGTAGCGCGCCCCCTACAGCAACATTATAGTGGAGTCTGGCCCTATCGCTTCGAACGCTTCGAAAGAGAGATGGGGCACTCCGTCCTGTGTACAGGTCCGTCCCCTTAACCTTTACCTTTACCTTTACTCATAAAGCTTTAAAAAAGACTGAATTAAAATTACATGCGAAGTAAACCTTTTAAAAGAATATCTGTTTTGTTTTAAAAGAAAAATTTTTTTCAAAACTTTAACACAAGAATTTTTAAATATTTTCCTTCTATCAATGTGGACACGACATGGGGGGGGGGGGGGGGGGGGGGGGGGGGGGGAGGTTGCAAGATAACGGAAGTTGATTGACAGCGGCCTAAACTCACTCATGTGGTTAATCCGGTGATTAAGCCACTTGATAACTAATTGCCGGGACCAACCGGCCTCGGGAACAACGGTGGTAACGCCAAACCACACCGAAATCACTAAGAATTGGATATATCAGATAATGTGGTTTTTAGTAGAACACATCAGTGATTAGTAATCTGAGATTTAAAATCTGAGATTAACACTTCAACTTATTTTAGCCATGTTCACACAGGCACAAACCAAAGGGTGAAACTCCAGAGGTGACAATTAAATCCAATTATTTTACTTCACTCCCAATTATTCCACAAAGGCCAAAACTCTGAAATCATCACCTGACCATTCTCCTCCGCGTCTCATATCGGAGTGTACCGGAAGTCAACATTTCGGAAGCCGTGCACTTTCGCGCGTTATATCAAACACAGGAAAGTTGTCAAAAACGATGAACCTGTAGTCCCTCCGCTCACCATCCCCCGAAGCTGTTCCACACGGCACAACACTCCAAACACTCCCGGATGTTTTATTGGAGTTTTAAGTTTCACCCCCTAGTTTTTTAGGGGGAAAAAACCCCGCTAGACCTCGATAAAACTCCGGAGTTTAAACCTCGACTGCGTCCACACGGCCAAAACCCCGATCGACACTCATATTTTTGAAACTCCGGAGTTTCAACAGCCTCCGTGTGGACAACGACTTTGTTAACAACGGAATCCTAATCTGATCCATGTCAGTATCAACAGTAAGCACAGTTTGGTTTAGAGAACTCGCCCGACACTTGATGCCATATGACAGCTGGTGTGACACAGGGCCAGCATTGGAGTGTGAAATCCCTGAACATTGTTGATTTCAATTTTTTATAAAAAATTTTTCTGAATTTGCTATGTTTGACATTGAATCATAGTTCAAATGGGGAGGTTTAAATATTATGAGAGCATGCGACGAGAAATGAAACCCAAAACCCTGTTTTTTAACAACACGGCGAGCGTACCTTTCGAGTAGGGTCGGTCGTTCGGACGAATTTTTTCGTAAATTTTTCTTTTTTTAAATTCTATTCTTTCGGGAGCTCAATTGGCCCTAAAATAGCCCAAATCTGAAAAAAAATCAAGAGAAAAACTGATTTTTTTTTTTTTTAACCTTTTTACAAATTTTTTAAAACAAATTGCCAAAATATGATAAATTTGGGGCTACACAACAGGCTGATTTTTACAATGATTTTTTTGTAAAGCTAACAAATTCTGCAAAACTTAAATCAGGGTCGGGGTCGGAGTCCTGTAAAACAGTGTTTTTTATTTTTCGTCGCGTCAGGGAAAATTAATGCTTAAAATTGCGTGTGGATGAACGCAGACTGCATATTAAGCATATATCATATGTTGCTTTTAATGTAATTAATTTGTTAGAAGGCAGGTGGTGCGTTTTTTAATGTATTTTTAGGAAATGATTAATATTTCATTATTTATACTATACTGGTATGTTATATTTGAAATATATGTGCAAAAGTTCATAGGAAATTTAGTATTAATGTACATGACCTACAATGTAACTTTTCATTTTTTAGAGAGATATTTAGAAAAGATTAAACATGCATGCTCTAAATTTGCCAGCAGAAATTCAAACGTCCATGGACTTATCACTGATATCCTTGTCCCCAAGGGCCCCAATTTTTCCTGAAATTGGTTAAAATTTTTGATGTCAAAGAAATCTACTATTTGCTCATTTATCCTGTTATCATCTGAACCAAAAGGGTGAAGGATGTGTCCAAGCCCAGTAGGCAATGAGGTATTGCCATTTTATTCCATCAAGCGCTACTGGCAACAACTATGTCAGTGCATGACGGTATCAATTGTAATATCTTTTTGCATACTTTCTATATGAACGTTTACCAAAAAGGATCAACTTTACAGATGGGGGGGTATTGGTATCAATGTTTCCATCAAGAGGGAAATCTGATATAATTAAATTGGGCCTCCTCCTTGTAAAAAATGTCCTGCCAACTTTTACCATTACAGAAATTAAAAGAATTTTATGAAAATTAGAAGTATTGCAGTCTTCACATTTAATACGCACGTTATAACTAAGTGACTCTGTATGTGTACTTGTTCTTTGATGTCTTTCCTCCAAAAGCGAAATTTGATAAATGCAACCTGAAAATTCGTTTAGCAAGTGTCCCAATTTTGCCGCTACAGAGTGAATGGAGGGTGTTGACATTTGCTATTCACAATGTAGTTTAAAAGTTAGGATCATCATATAAAATGGTCTACAACAGAAAAAAATTGACCATAAAATTAAAAAATCCCTAATCAATTTATCCAAACTGGACTATGGTAAGGATGGAATTTTCCTCCATATTGTTGCATTTCGATGACAGTGCATTTGTTTAAAAGTGTTTTTATTTATTTTTTTAAAAATTCCCTAATTTTTTTCATTATATTTTCCCCCAGCCTAAATGGAAGTGCTTTTAAGCTGAAACTCCAGGGATATGTGTCTAACCAAACTCCCTAAAATCTCATGTTGGCTATTTTAAATCACGGGTTTATTCGTTAGAAAATATTTTAGGGAAAAATATTTAGGGAAAATTAAAAAACACCTGGTATTTCAATAGAAACACTCAATCTGGCAAAATCTAACGGAGAATTTTCCGAAATTTGATTTTCTTTCATATGACACCTTATTCACCACCAAGGGAGTTGTAGTTCGTTCTAGGAAAATTCTGAAAGTGGAAACTTCAGTATTTCTATTGTCTAGAAATACTCAAGCCAAAAAAGGTTTGTTGTACCACCGTTTCTTTGTTTTTGATGACCCAGAAAAATAAAAAATTGTATGGATATTTGATATTTCTCTACAACCATAAAAACAAACACCAATCTTAGAACTCATCAATTTACTTGAGAAAGAAATGAAATAAAAAGGTCGTGTTTCACAAAATTGCCCCATTTTGGTCCATTTTCTAACTGCCAAAATCAAGTCCCTGTACGAAAGTCTAGGAGAATTGAAAACACTTAATGTGACATTTCTCTAAAAGCCTTTTTGGAAAAAATGCAATTTGTGGCACACATGTTTCTTTTCACAACCAATTACCAACATTCATGAGAATTTTCTTCATCGAGATCTGGGCACGAAGCCGTAGCCGATGATCCCAACCTTAATTTGATGAAACACAAGCCTGAGCTGAAATTTCACCTTTGAGAGAGCCACTTGTGAAATTGCTCTGATTTTAAGGAACAGCAAATTTCAAATTAGGGCCAAAATAATCATAGATTGTTCAGGTTCTAATTTTGATTGATAAACTAGGGCCAAAACTTTCTACCTGCCTGCAATCCTGATCCGATCAAGCAAAATGAGCCTGAATTGCCCATTTTTTTTTAAAGAGCATTATTTACAAGCTTTTAAATACCAAAAACCCCAGACGATATATACGGATATGATACAGATCCCAAGATAAGAGAGGACGGGTAACTGGCGAGTTAAAAAAAGGGGCGAGCTACCCCCCCCCACAAAGTTTTTACAATTTTTTCAGGAGTGTTGTGGTGAGTTAAACTATTTTCCAGTTACAGTGGTCAGTAAACCTTTCAAGGAAGTCCGTAAGGCGAGTTAAAAATTTTCACGAAAGTCCTTGTGGCGAGTAAAAATTTTCAAGGAAAGTCTGTGTAGCGAGTTAAATTTTTTTCCCTCAGTTCATGTTGGCGATTTAAATTTTTCATTGTTTTGTTGTTTTCCATTGTTTTGCCTGGTTTCGTAACTCACCAGGACGCCGATGGTGTTTCTGTAAATCTCCTGCATACAATAGGCCCATGGTGTCCGTGGATAAAACGACTGTTTTTTCTAAACACAAAGTTCCTGAGTTCGAGTCCCATTGGAGGCCACTGTGGTTGTGTGACTTGTTCACGGCACTTTACTTCGCTTAAGTACCTCTCTCCACCAGGTGCTAAATGGGGAGGCTGTTAGGAATAATTGTCCATTGAGCGCTGCCCAAAGGATGATATACCTTGGGCATTTGTAGGCAGCTGAACATATTCTAGTGCCGCGGAATAAATGTAAAAGTGCTTTTGATACATTGTGAAAGGCGCTATATAAATGCGACATTTTATTTTATTTACTAAATTGTGTCATTCTTTGCAGTTCAGTCTGAACTTTGTGGGGTAACCACCCACTTTTTAACTCTCCCCAAAACTTGCTCTCTAATAAAATGTTTGAATGAATCTCACCCTGACAACTAACAGCGAAATTAGTTTTTAAAGTTTTGCCCTTTGTAATGGAGTTCCAATTAAGATAGCTTTGAAACAATCAAATTTCACCAGTTTTCCATTTCTGGAAAAATCAATTTCCCATATTGTCACCCCCTTGCCCCTATTTTGGCCCATATCTCAAAAATTTGTTTAAGCACTTCCCAAGTCATTTTGTTCCATTACCTCACAATTGATACTTGCGTCAAACAGAAGTTATTGTGGGGAATGAACAACATAGGGAATTGACAGTGACTCTGTAAAGTGGTGACACCCCTGAGTACCACCAATGGAAAGCAAAATTTATTTAAAAAAAAAATTGAACAGTTAAGCGTAAAATTCTTTCAGACTTCTTTGAGGTCTTGACGTAACACAGTTTACTGAAAGTCAGTTACGATATATTACTGTGCACAGAGTGATTGATAGTTCTGAGCTTGATACTCTTCAGTGTCATGCCTTGATTTCATTGGACTTATCCCCACCCGGTTGCGGTGCCCACTGCATATGTGGCTGTTGTCTGCCCTGTGCTGCCGAGTAGCAATATTCGCAACCGCATAGGCTCCAAACAGCGTGATTAACGACATGACAATTGCTTACGGGAATCGCAGACTGTCCCAGTAAAGAGGCCTGTTATTGATAGTATACATTTAAATACAAAACATGACTAATCTAAACATTTGCATGCTGATTTTGAGACATTGTAAATATGGTGGGAGGGTATTACGTGATTAGGTGCATGTACTCATGTTTTTGAAAGTGCCTTATTCCTCCAATAATCAAACAATTGAATCGAACTGTTTAAATTAGAACAAAAATGTTGCCATTACCACTTAGTCATTGCCCATTTTAATACCATGACTTGTAATAATTCTAAGAAAAATTATCATAACCTTTTGTTTAATAGGGTTGTTCACCAACAAGTGGGAATTAGAAGGTTGCATTGTAAATGATATTGTGGCCAAAGGACTTTTTGCATCAATTTCAGACCATTGTAAAAGTGAAATTTTTGTATCCTCTTGCATGACACACAATGCATGGCTAGAATATAGGGGACCATATTGCCAATATGCAGGAAGCTTGTTGGAAAAATTGTCCCACAACTGGACCCCACAGGAGCCCTAAGGCGGGCCTGGACCCACCCCATTTTCTTGTCAGTTCAGATCACACTGCTCCCCCCAATATCAAAACCCAAGCTTCAACTAAAGTCCTCCAGCTTCAGTTTTTGGCGAGGGGGACTAAGAAATGGTAGCGTCCGTTCGTGTGTAGGTCCCCACGATATCTTTGGAACTAAACAGTGTGGAGTCCATCTCGCAACATAGATGTATTCAAGTAGGGTTTGGTTGGATACAAATTGGGTCATGGTGGCAATGGGTCAAGGTCAAATTGGTCCAAAATACGGTCAAATATGGGCAAAAATGGCAAATTCGCTATAAATAAGCGTTGTAAGCACGATATCTTTTGATTGGAGCAAGTATGGTGTCCATCTTCGCACCATAGATGTAACTCAAGTAGGCTGCGGATGAATTCGGATGAGGGTCATGTGGCATTGGCAAAGGTCAATGGGGTCCCCAAATAGGCAAAAATGGAGTTAAATGATACCACCTTATCTTTTTGTGGGTGAATTATGAAACTTGGTGGGTGTGGTAAACTTCAGTGCCAGTCAAATTTTTGAAGGTCATTTCAAGGTCATACGAGGTCAACCAAGGCCCAATCACTTACATGTGGTAGGAGGATGAAAATTGGTGGTGTGGTCAACATTCAGACGTACCAAAAAAATTTTGAAGGATCATTTCAATGTCATCCGAGGTCATTCAAGGTCAAATCACTTAACATGTTGTAGGAGGAATAAAAATTGGTGGGTGGTGGTCAACATTCCGTTCGAAAATTTTGAAGGTCATTGCAAGGTCATCCGAGGCCACCCAGGTATAATCACTTAACATGTGGTAGGGAGATGAAAATTGGTGGTTGTGGTCAACATTCAGTACCAAACATTTTGAAGGTCCATTTCATTTTCAAGGTCATCCGAGGTCAATCTCCAGGTCAAATCACTTTACATGGGTAGGAGGATAAAAATTGGGGTAGGTGTGGACAACATTCAGTACCAAAAATTTTGAAGTTCCAGTTTCAAGGTCTCCAAGGTCAAATCACTTAACTGTGGTTTGGAGGGTAAAATTGGTGGTTGAGCAATATTCTGTTCCAAAACTTTGAAGGTCTGGAAGGTCATGAGGGGTCTCCAAGGTCAAATCACTAAATATGTGGTGGGAGGATGAGAATTGGTGGGTGTGTGCAACCTTCATACCAACACATTTTGGAAGGTCATTTCAAGGTAGTAGGGTCAATCAAAGTTCAAATCACTTAACATGTGGTATGAGAGTAAAAATTTGGTGAGTGTGGTCAATCATTTCAGGCCCAAAAATTTGATGGTCCTTTCAAGGTCTTGTGGGGTCCATTTAAGGTCAAATCACTAATCAATGTGTAGGAAGGATTAACTTGTGGTTTGGTCAACATCAGTGTTTGACACTTTGGAAGGTCATTTCGAGGTCATGTGGGGGCCTCGAGTCAATACTTAACTGTGGTAGGAGGAGAAACCTTTGGTGGGCCATCACAATCTTCCCCTGAGAATATTAAAAATTGTTGCTTCTTGTTCTTCAGCTACTGCACTGGCGGGGGGGACCTTTGTGGTTCAAAGACCGCCTATGTTTAAGAAGTAGGCCCTAATCTGTTTAGAGTGGGTGCCCAAATTGACAACATTTTCCTACACGTAATTTATCCCAAATATCTCTATGGGCCAATTTAGTGCACCTTTTTTGCTTCTACAGTGTTCTCACACATCTATCCAAAACAGCTGGACTGAAGTAAAACTTGAAATTTGTAATCAGATTTTTTGGTGATATGCTTTTATGTGGGGGGGCAGTTTGCCACCCCAGCGAGCCCTAAATTGACCAGGAAGAAAAATCTTGCAAATCATGCTAAATCACCCCTTTTTTTTTTCCTGCTTATCAGAAAGTTTCACTTCTAATTAATCAGGAAAATCTGTATCAATAACCCCTCTCCAACTGGCAAAAAAGTCCCCCCCCCCCCCGACAAGTGACCCCAGATACGTCCCTGCTCAATGGGCTTTATCTAAGATCATGTCCCATCCTATAAGTGAAAAGACTATATTTAAAAAAAATATTTTGGAAAATTTTAATTCTGTTATTGTTAACCAAAAATTTAATTGAGTCAGAGATGTAATTTGCCGGAAATTTAAACCGATTTCCGCGAGTTTTGGCCATAAATAAAAAAACCTGGAAATGTAAAAAAAAACAAGATTACATTTTAAAATTTTTTCAATTTCTGAGATCAAATTGTTTATGATATAGTAACTGCATCACAAATTAAAATTTTAGATAAAAACCCCAAAAAATTTATTTTAGAGAAGGGGTCTTCATATCCTAAAATTGCATAAGAAAAAATACATTCCCTGAGCGTCACCGGCTTGCTAGCTACAATTTGGCCTTCCCATCGGTTCAAATTTTTAGCATGTGACTGTAAGTGTAAGAGTGTGCGCTTCCGGATAAAATTGTGAAGTTTTGCACCAAGTCTTTAAGGCATTGATACTCCATAAAATTGATGGAACACTTGCCAACCCCCCTTATGGCCCCAGCTTGGGTTTCAAGTTATACAGGGGTCAAAAATTAAAATGATCTGAATTTGTTAAAAGCACAACCATGGTTTTGTCTGCCACAGGATTCCAAACGGTATATTTTACACTATCTATAGCTTATAGTTCCGTAGTTATGAGGTAAAAACTGTAAATGGGGGAACAAGGAAGGGTCATTTTGATGTGTACCGGGGCAAAAGTTTTAAAACGTTGCTTTGATTTCAGTTAATATTGGTGTAAATTGTTCCCTAGCTTAAAGGATTGAAATAAGGAAGATGTTGCCTTATCGTTATGTTAGTTTTACGTTATCCAAAAACATAATTCACAGGTCAATAGAATCCATAGCTAGCTTCCAATAGCCCTGTTTGGATTAGCTGTTTGACTTTATTCGCCATTTTGGTTTAACCAGACATGCGTAAGATTAGTCAAAACTATTCCTATATTTCCATTCTATAGCTAAACCAAATTTGAACCACATTTTACAAAAATTGGAGCATTTTTTAATTTTTTTACCCCTGTAACAAAACCAAAATTGACTTTTTTTACCATTTTCAGTTTTTACACCCCATAAATTCCCCTTACCTATAAAGTCACAGGTATATAAACTATTCCTTTATGGAATCCTTGTACCCAGACAAGGACATCATTGGGTGCTTTTCAACACAATGGGGGGGGGAGCTTTTAACAATTTTACCCCTGTGTAAACCACCTTTGAAATCCAAGCGGGGGGCATGAAAGGGGTGTGTGCAATTGCTT